>JBBMOE010000007.1:7870702-7993746 GCA_037975065.1 Chaetodon trifasciatus | reverse complement strand
CTCATATATTCCTGGAATTAATTCACACATATGTGTAGGTTGCATACAACGATGTTCACAAAAATCTCTAAGATCAATCAAAGTTCATACATAGGTTTCAAAATATGATCCAGCACATGCCACACAGACCAGAATAAAGGACACTATGCATCTGGACATTCTGGTAACAGACTCTTTAGATTTTGACTGTTAGCTGGAGTTAGAATGTGAAAAAGACAAACATCTCCAGCAGCGGATTATATCAGCTGTCGCTACTTTCGTAACAGCTACTTTTGGCTGCTCACTGGTTATCATGCTTTCTGCAAGCCAGGGTTTGTACTCTGCAAAGATTCATACTCCAGCCGCATTTCATATCTTACATTGCTCATCTCCTTTTCAGGTTCTTGCTGCACGTTGTGAAGATTAGTTAGGCTGCCAGCAAAAACTGCAGTGTTTTCAGCTTTCTCAGCCAACAAAAGCAGATCTAAATGGAATCTTTTAGTTTTAACTTACAAATGCTGAAAGCTAAGCCTAATTAGATTCAGATTTTAAGTTTCAATATTTTCACTATAGAATAATCTGATGATTATTTCCTCAATTCAGCAAGTAATCATGTGGTCTATGAAATAGTGAAACATTGAAAAACAGCCATCACAAGTTCTGAAAGTCTTCCAAAAGTCTGACCTACAGTCCAAAACCCAAGCATATTCCATTTCAAAGCAGAAAAAAAGCAGTAAATCCTGACATGTGAGCTGCAGATAGCTGCAAATAGTTGCACGAATTTTCTGACAATTGACTAATTAGTGGTTTGAATACCTACTGAACAATCTGGACATCATGGACATCTATTACGAAAAAATGTAGAAAAGCATGCAGTCATTAAACACAGTCATTATTCAAACTGGATGATGGTTTTGGCTCCTTCATATAGTCGAAGCGCACAGTTGATAAACGAAGCATCTGTGTACAGCTGGATCAACACATCTGCATCTTCTTCCTCAACTGCAGTCCGCAACCAAAACATCTGAAACCGCGATAACGCTCACAGCTTCCGAGCAGTTGAAAACAAACCGGGGGACACTGGAGGAAGTTCCACTCAGCCAAAGACGTGTTCCTTCAGATTGGACATGGCTTGATCTGCCCTTAACTGACCTCAAAATAAGGAAGCCGGATGAATTTTCTGCAATATGTTTGCTTGACAGGGCTTACACTCACTGACATGGGCAGAAATGTTGCATTTCCATACCCCTCACTCAGCAGGAAACCTCCAATTTGAGCACGCACGAAGCCTCCAAAATCACTCAAGCTAATCCCTGCTCAGTCCCATCTAATGTCTCCTGAACATACTCTACTGGAGTGGAGCTCAAGAGCAGAAATAACTTATGTAATATACCAAAAGCCACACCAAGTGGTCTGGCTGGCTAGCAAAGGGCTTACACTAAAAATGCAAGGCTTTACCACGGGAGAGAGGAGGGGGAGTGAGTGTGTAGTCAAAACAGATGAGAATCCACTCTGGCCACAGCTGGATGTGAAGAAACATGGACTGAATATGTGTCACATCTGCCTCAGAGCTGGCAACTGAGGGGACTTGTTTAAATCATAACATAAGCAGACATTCTGAAACTGGCAACCAGTGCAGAGTAATCTACTGGTTGGATCAGTGTTGAACGTAATGCACAGTATTTGGGTCAGTCTGTCATGTTAACAGACCTTCCTGCCAGCATACAACTGGCTGGTTGGTCACACAAAGTCAAACATGTAGAGTTACTCCAACCGGGCCGTCTTGTTAAAAATGGTGAATGACTTCATCCAACAAAACTGAATTTTTTCTCTCCAAGACAACTCCCACATCTGTTTGTCTCCATATTGCAAATCTGACCAGAGTCGCATAGTGTGGAAACTGTGTAACGGGCGGCATAAATCACCGCGTACAGCTGATGAACTGGGATACTGCCACAAATAGTTGGAGTGCTCAGTTTATATTACTTCATTTCTGAAAGCCATAAATCTTCAGGCTGCAAAAAGAGAAGATGTTCACAAGAGAGATGATTTCCTCATTTCTGAGATAAGAGCAGTTTGGACCATTTAGTAACATGGAGCTGAGCGCCATTTTGTTCCGGTTTTATTGCATCAGTAGGCCACATATTTTATGTTAGTTCCTACATTTGAAGAGCTCATTTTGTACATTATGTTACTGGGCAAAACGAGCGCAAACCAGGCCAAACTGCAAAGCTTTTTCAGTGCAGGCATGTGTAGAACGGAGATGCAGGGTTGTCAGATCCATGGAAAAGAGACGGCAAACTGGTTTGCAATTAAGGGTTTATAACTGACTTGTCACTTGTGCTGATGAACACGCTGCTCCACCAGAAACATCTCTACATGTACAGTCGGGCTCAGATTCTGGAGATTATTCTTTAATATGGCACTATAATATTGGTGTAGGCAAAAATAACCTTTTAATTGAGATCATCAGGTAAAGACGATGTTCTTACAACTGTGCACCAACATGCATTTAAGACCAAAAGCAATGGAAGCAAAACTCGTGAAGACCAGTGCTGCTGTTTTCCTTTGTGTCAATAGCATCTTATCATCTTCTGGACAACTTCATACCTTCATGCTTCACACATGACTGATAGCAAAGTCACTTGGTATTCAGTCATACAATGAGCACTGAGTATTTTGCAATATAGGCAAGCAATAAAACAAGAGTGTATGAGAATAGACAGAATGAGGCTGCCAGTAAAGAGGAACTCGTTTACCTCTTATCTCACTTTAACTGGCCAGTCAAGTAATAGCCAACACATGGCCCCACTCTGCAGGACAGGCAGCCAGCAACTGCTGCTCTGCCAGCTGTTACTGTGGACAACACACACTCAGACACACAAACGCACATCTCTCGTCTCCATTAAAAGACACTCCCAAGTACGATTCAGCAAATTCAAAGCACATATAGCGAGCTGCATAGAGAGGAGGTTTTAATATTGGTGCCTCTTCACGTTTCCCCGAAGCCAAGAATGAATCAGAGAAACTGGGAAGAATCAAAAAGCAAATAGACAGAGGGAAAAAAAAAGGAGAGGTAGGATTAAAGTCAGTGAACCTGAACAAGAAAAAAGAACAAAGGAAGAAATGATTAAAGAGAGAAAGAGGGAAGGCTCCTTCACTAAAGAGAAACACACGAGGAAGGATATTGTGTGGAGGAAACCACTGTGACAGAGATTAGTTTCCACACTGAGGAGAGAGATGGAGTTCAACTTTTCTTTGTCTCAGAAAGTCAGAGGGAAAAGTCCCACACACACACTGGGGTGATGCAAACACATTCATGCAATGAACACACACACACACTTACCTTTCAGACAGAACATGGCTCCTCACTTACTCCCCCATTTATCCACAAGAGACAAATAGCGGTTTCTTTCTCCGGTCTTCCTCTTCACTCTTTCCTAATTTCCCACTTTCTTGCCCTCCTTTCCTGTCTCCCCCTCTCCCTCTTTCTCTACAGCGCTCGGTCAAAGCGTTCACACACAGACACACGGATCCCGACACACACACTCCTCTCTCCCGTTGCCTCTCTCGCCATCTCCCTCCCTCTCTTTCTCCCCTCACACACACATGCACACGCTCTGAGTGGCGGCTCGCCAACTTCTACACCGCAGGAAACTGCTCTGCGACCCCCCCACTCTCCTTCCCCTCTCTCTCTCTCTCTCTCTCTCCCCCTGCATCTCTCTGAATGTCTCTCCACCACACTGACAACCCCCCCCCCCATCTCTCCGCCCCCATCAGTGTTAAGAGGTTGAGAGCCAGAAGCCCAGCCTCAATCTGAAACTCTTGAATCTGCTGTCACCCCATAGTGTCTTTAATGTGGATAGAAAAGTTGTTTTTATTTCATATATAAATGAACTTGAATGAGATCTATGCTGTTGTTTGGTCGGGCAAAAATAAAAACAAAATTACACAAACACACAGAGCATGGGACTCGTCGAGGATTGTGATTGTTGAGAATCTGGGCAGTCAGCAGTTCAGAGGGAGGCAGGGGGCCCCGGCTTGAGGCCGATCCATTGTGTGCTGATCAAATATAATCACTATAATCCCTACAATTCAACTGTTTGTTATCAGAAGCAGCTACAAGCCCGGTGCATCCCAAACCCTCCGCGCTGGCCGCTCTGAAATACCAGCAGCATCGCACAGATGGGAGACAGAAATACTGATTCACTCACAGACTGTCAAAACACAAACAAGTCAAAATACCAGTTGCCGTTGGTGGTTGAGTTGCTGCTTCTATTTTGTTCAACTCCAACGGGTACAACCATCGCAGCTCTTATAGATCACCTAAACTGAGTTCTTTAGTGCTTTTGGGACCTTAAAATATTACTATGATATAACAAAAATGACACAGAAGCTAAGAAGAAATTTTTCAAAAGAAACCCTGAAAAGACAGAAAATAGGTGCCCACAGTAAATCAATACACAATTAACACTGTGGCATAAGTGTCCTTTAATGGGGTGCCAAAATCCGAAAGAAGTGACAACAGATAGTGAACGTGTTGACTTAAAGTTTGGCTCGCTCCACACTCGATTGCTGAATACAAAATGCCATTGATTTCCAATGAGGCTTTGTAATGGCTCGCTCTTACACTGCAAAAAGAGTTGATTTCAGCTTAAAGGGTTGGTAAAGCTTCAAAGTGAAAAGCTCTTGAGCCTCTTTACACAAGCTGTAATATAGGACCAGTAAACGTATTATGAGTGCGCAGGTTTCAGTGATCAAACACAACATCCACTGATTACACTGATAAGCAGATCTTTTAAACACTAATCAGAGGAGGGCCTCGGCCAGCTGGAGCACCTGGTGACATCGCCAATTGATTTAATTTCCTTTCTTAATTAACACCCAGAATGCACTGTGTGCATTACTTGAAGAAGACTATGAGTGGGTCTTATAGCTGTCATGGCTGCATCCATTATGGTTTAGCACCACCGTGCTCACAGTACTGTGATCTTTCATGCAAAACGGTTAGTGTAATTATAGCAATTGTGAAAGTTAATCTTGAAAATTATTGTGTTCATACTAACAATTATTACTGCAATATGTCATCATAAAGCATTATAAAGGCTTACAGTAACATTTAAACTACTCTACACATTGGGCTGTAAGCCTTTTTATAGGTTTTTATAATAGAACATCATCATAGGCTTAACAGGAAGTCTATTCATCAGGTCTGTGTCAGATACTAAAACACACTGGAGTGCGTGCATTTGTGTGCATGTGTGTGCTATGAACATGTTAATCCCCCCTCAATACGGCGTGCAGCCTATGACACGTATGTCTCAACCAGATGTCACCAATTATGGGCTGATTGGTGTGTGTGTGTGTTTGTGAAAGAGATGGTGAGAGTGATACGGAGCCCCTCTACATAAAATTAGAATACCGCAAAGACACAACCCTGGGAATAATAAACAATTAAAATGCATAAAAATCCCTGAATAGACCCACCTAACCAGACAATAAAACCTGACTTCATCAAACCTCCACCTTAATTGGATGCTGCATTGCCCAAAATGGTTTTCACTTTAACCTTCACCATAAAACCCTCCACTCTGAAGAAACACTTGAGGTCTGCCTAATCACTGGTCTCACCGAGCTGAAGTCGTAAAAGCAGAGAGGTGGAATTTCTTCCCTATTTTTAAACAGTCATGTTAAGAGCGTGTTTTTGTTTGCTTCCTTTCATACGAAGGCAGAGACCCGAAAACGTCAGATCATTTGCTTAAGGTTTGATTGACGGTCTTTTAATGACGTCATGTCAGTTGGGGCCCTTATTCTGCAAAGGTTCAACGGCCCCTGAACGGAGAATTGCCTGCACCAACTATTCACCTCGATGTGCCCAACTACTAATATTCCCCCAACAACAGAGGATGGAAACATGCATTGATTTGCATTTTCTGTTGCAGATTTTCTGAAAATCTGTGTGAAATTTGAGTGGCAACACTTTTGCTTAGTCTGACTGTCATCATGCCACTCCAAAACACAATTAATTTAATTATGGTTAGAAAGGCTCCCCCGAATTTTAAGAGTTTTTTTGTGAAAAGCATTCTTTGAAAGCACTACAAGAAAAATAAAAAGGCCACAAGTGTCTAAAATGTATGAAGGTGCCAAATATCTAATCTCTGTAGCATTTTATTGTTTTAATTATCCATCTATCAGTTATTATTTTTTATATTGATTCTATTTGTTGTCATATTTCTACAGAATTATTTCTATTTTGTAACTTCCCTTCCTTTTGTTCAAGCTGTGAAGCCTGATTGATTTAAAAAATGGTCTTCTTCAGGACATTTCAGCACTGGACTGCGTGGCGGCACAGGTCATTTGGTTAAACAGCACTTGTGCTGTAACTACAGGATATAAAGACTGTATTCAGAGGCATTCCAGCTGACCACTGCTGCCATTCTCCAAAACACAGTCTTTGACTACAAATAAAACACTATCTTGAAGGCTGAATCATGCCAAACGCCCCATACGAGATGATATCTAATCTTAAGCATCAGTTAGTCACTCTGTGTACTTCACATCTTCTACTGTATGTCGCAGCGTAAACACGACGTGTTGTCACTGTCAGCTGTGAGCTCTGTGTCAGTCCAAGATAAAACTGATTAACACACTCAGATAACAACTTAGCTTGTTGTAACTAACATCACAAACGCAATGAGAGGGAACCTGGAATTTCACAAATCTGGCCCTGCCACTCCTCTCTGTTGAGACAGATTGATCGGTAATCAGTAGTAATAAATAGAAAATCACAGAAGACACACCATAGGACAGGAAGGCATGATTGGATTTGTGCTGAAGGTGACTGAAAAAGATCATCATCACACGTAATCTCTCACCTTTGGATTGTGTTGGGACAACATTCCTCTACATAAGCCCTCTAGACCTCTATCCCCTTACAAACCATCATCCTCTACCTCCCCTTTTCATCATCAAGGCAGGGCATTCATGGATTATATCCCTTAATAGAAAAGGGAATAAGACACATACAATATGATACAAAAAGGTGGGTGGTGCAGGTCAGAGATTTGGTTTTTAGAGGAGAAATATGACTTAATGCGATTTAATGCGGGCTAAAACTCGACTGCGACGTGTGGCAGGCTTTGTGAGGGTTTTCAGCATACAGTAGGTCTGATCTGGGATCATCTAATAGAGACACAAAAACGAGGTTATGATGTGGATCAGAGAGAAAAAGATTTGACTCACCTGAAAATCACGATATCGTCGTCAGCACATAGGAGAGAAAGAGAGAGAAAAGGGGGATTAGCTAACAGTTGAATGTATCTTTCTTTTAAGATTAAGTATGCGCGTGTGTTGTGTGTACACATATATTTCTGCTTACAGTAGGAGTGTGTATGCGCCCTGGGCTGTGGGCCACATCACCAGATTTCCATGTCTGTCTTTTAATGAGGCCTTGCTGGTTTATACATCACATCTCCCCCTACAGCGAATTATCATCTGCTAATCTGGATTTACACATGGACTACATAATGATGATGCGGGTGCATCGCTGTGTGTGTGCGTGTGGAAATGTGTCCATCCCTTAAAAAAAAAACATGTTACACAAGAGTTCGGCCTCTTCTGAATCCTCTCAAATTTCACTACATATCTCACACAGATAAAGACCTTTTCATACAGACTACATTCATTAACAGCCCGCTGACGGCATTTTTTTTATAAAGTGAGACCCAATTCTGGTTCCGGCTGCCACAACACTGGCGTGCCAAGTTATGGTAAATATTTAGGTCAAAATTTTGTTGCCCTAAATTTGTGAATCAATTTAAAAAAACACAGTGACATACCATAGGAACACAAAAACACATCTAAATCCCTCAATCTCCCTGTTAACACAGTGAACTCTTACTTGGCAGCAGTGGAAATCTCAACGAGTCATCAAGTTCATTTCATGTGGAGACTTGCTGCACACAACACATTAACAGCAAACACTGTAAGAAACAGTAATCATGTAAAGGCCACATCCCCTGCCAGAGATTCAGGCTCAGAGGGCCCGAGAGGGCTGAGGGGCCTGAGGGGCCTGAGGGGCCTGAGGGGCCTGCCCAGGAGCCCGACTGTCCCATCCATTTCTTGGCACGGCCTTCCAGAACAGCCATCATGCCTGTCAATTGATTGATTCAGACATATAGCCACACCAGGGAGATCAATAGGTTTGATTGAGGAGATTGATCAAGGTACTGTGTGTCTCTGTATATGTGTGACAGAGCAAAGAAGACAGTGAGAGGAGGAGTTAGGTTCAAACTACTGATGGAGGAGGCAGAGAAAACAGTGTTAACACAATAATACATATGATCCTCATAGCAAGTGTTAGTCAACTGGGAGAAGGAGCACTGCTCACCTGCAGCACAAGTACTAAAGTAAAGTATCTCAGTGTAACTATTACTGGTGAAAAATTAGATTGAGCCACATTTTTTGATACTTCTCAGGCTAAATGAGAGTTTTCTTACCCCAGGAATCTGCCTTAATAAAGAAAATGAATCCACCAGATGTTTGAAAACAATGAACACATGTACAGTTAATTAGCTTTGTGTGTTAATTTTTCTGATTCCAGCTCAGTGTTGTTGACCCATCCAGTCAATTAAAGTTCACCAGGACAGCCAATAGCAGCTTGTGCAACAGACGGCACTCTTACACATGATTGGCTCAAAATTGCCCAAATAGGAAGGTCAAGCCGAGCCACACCGGGAAGCACTCACTTGCACACCCGTTACTCTGGCAACCGAGGCAAACACCCAACCAATCAAGCTGGAAGCTGCGTCAAAATTGCAGGCTCTGGAGCCACAGGCACTCATTTTAGGCCTATATTTACACACAGGCACAGTGCGCAGCTGCCCATGTGTCTTGTAATGGGTCCTGGCAGACGTGTGGAAGCAAGATCCAGATGTTATAAATACTTCAGGTTCAAACTAGAGAGGGGATTCTTATGAGACGTTTCCTCTGTGTGGTGTGTGCTGTGCTTATGTACAGTATGTGTGTATTCTTGTCTCTGTGTGCTATGGATGGAATAATTTCATTCTGACCCGTCTCTGACACCGTGTCTGGCCTAGAATTAGCTATAAAAAGACGTAGACTTTGTGCATGACAGAGAGAGAAAGAGAGAAAAAAAAGAGGGTGTGTGAGGTAGAAGAAGTACTGCAGGAGACCGCTCTAGTCTCCGAAAAACAAAAGTCTAGCAGTCAAAACACACAATGTGTTAATGGATCGACTTAACACAGACATCAGCCTTGTGGCTCTCCATCTCCAATCTGTGCTGTTAGCTAATTTAACAGAATCAATAAACACTTCCCCTTCCTTCCTTGAAATTTACCAAGTAATGCTCAGTTATCATAGACTGAAATTAGGATCTGCTTCCTGACTCTATCTATAAAATAATCAATAGGGACACTCAAACCAGACCAAATCAGACTATTAAATTAACAGAGAGGAACATAAAACAACACGTGTCCAAAAAAAAGGAAAAAGACAGAAGAGTCCTCCTAAGAACTATATGAGGACAAACATGAACAAGACAAGCAGATTCAGAGAGGGGAAGATGATAGACAGATTAAACAGAGGAATAACATGGAGTATAGGACATTCAGATACAGATTTGGATCAGACACAAGGACCTTCTCTGCACATGCACAAGCAGATAATGAAACCTAGAGAACACAGATAAACTTAACAAAAACGCCTCAACAAAATGTGTGACGTAGTTTTTCAAGATTTCCTGTGATGTTGGTGAACAGATGTAATGTGGTCAATGTATACAGCTTCGGTTTTAATGATCTCATTCCAAAATGGTGAGCACAGATTCTACCCTTTGACTTTGAGAAAAATGTGAGGACCTCAAACCATGCCAGCCATGTGCAGCCCTGAGCTGTTTTAGGACGGGGCAGGTTCAGAGGTGACAAAGTGACGAGGAAGGATTGAGACACGCAACAAACGACAACAGCAGCAACAAGCTCCGCATTTCTGTGAGCGAACGAAAAGGCGCTTAGGTCCTTAGAACCACTTCAGCTAGCTAAAACCAATAGCAGATACATTAAAACATATTTCTTTATATTTCCTAAGCTGACACTTCCATCCTGATATGTGAATATATAGGTATTATTAGAGTGAGCGACGATTATGGGTGTCAAACAAGTCGTCGCTGATGTGAGAGCAGCTGAAACAGACCTGCCACTTCAGCTCGGGATGACGGCAGAGTTAACAAAGAGAGTCGAGAGACTATAGTGCAGCCATTGGTGTCTTTTTCCATTTTCAGGTAAAGGTTAGGCTACAGTTACAGCCATTGTCCCCAAAGTCATATTGACACCACTGACCAAATACACACACATGCATGTACACACACAGCTAATGAACTGATCAATAAATAATGAGCCCAATAAGGAAACACGATACCCTGAGGTACTGAGAGAGGTATAAATGGCACTCTTACCTCAGATGAGATGATGTCCAAACATAAACTTGAAATGTCAGTGAAGAAAATCTATTTTTCTCCTGTACCATAACTTCTAAGTGATAAAGTCCGAATGATGCGCTATGCAAGCCTCCACACATGCGCGCACACACACGCTTACCCGTTCCCTGGCACCAGATCCTGTGCTCACATCGCCACCAGCCTGTGACATCACCAAGTCTGTGACATCACCTGTTTCCGGCCTGACACATCATTGTTTACCTATCACACACACAAAGTACCCTTTGACCCCCGAACAGCCCCGCTGATTGCGGACGACTCCCGCTCGCTCCCTGCAGCAACCAGGAAGTGCCAGGGACGCGCAGACGGAGAACAAGGGGCCATAAAAAGACAGTGACCCACTTCTTACTTTGCTTGTGCATGTAAACAAGTCATTCAGTGGCTTCCTGGTAGACAGCGAGAACAAAAATCCATTCAAATGAGTTCCAAGTATTGTTACAAGCTGTGAGGCAGCCAAGAGCGACATACCATGTGGTTTGGTGCGTATGCATCTACAGAAAGACATAAAACAATAAACAGTGACACAGATCATCTCGTCATTGCTGACTTTACTACCTTCTCTCCCCTCTCACCTATTTTGTGTTGAGGCTGGTACACCCAGCTGTCATCATCATCCTCCTCGTCTCTGTCTGCGGCATGAAGGTGAGCGTGCGAGTACAGGTGCGTTTGACGGTCGTGGATGGCGTGGAGCTCATTCTGGCTGTGGAAGATGCGTCTGCTCTGGCGGGAGAGGGTGGACACACTGAGCCAACTGAGAGCCCGAGATAGGCCTGCAGGTTTCTCCTTACGAAAGGAAGAGGACCTCCTGTCCCCTCTCATTCTCATTCACGGAAAATGTAAGTCCAAGACGGGAGGATGTAGGCTCGAAATGTCTTCAAACCCAAGTTTTACTTTGGAAAAACAATCCTCCTTTGGTTGGTTGGTAGGTGTTAAGTCCAGATCATTCCAAACATCTCTGAATACAGCATCCAGGTCTGCACACGTGTCAAAATGCTTCAAACTATTCAGATTCTATGTTAAGAACTAAATCAGTTCCAGGTGGGAGTTCAGCCGTAGACCAGTTTTCCTTCATTTTCTTTGCACAGTTCCACATCATGACTGACGCAGAGGACTACAACTTCCAACCTCCTTCAATTAATTTCTGTCGCACGCCAAAACTCAGCTTTAAATCCCCTCTTTTCTTTTCTTCTCTTCCTCTGTGTTGTAAGATTCCGGGCGGGATTCCCAAATCCAAAGGGTTAATTAGGCAATCCAGAAATCTGGAAAAATCACCAGCCCTCTGCAGCACACACTCCGATGCTCACACTTGTGTGTGCACACTCACTGCTGATCATAATATTCCTTGATGGTGAATGACAGGCTGGAGAGAGGTTTCCAAATTACATTAACAGACTTGTCAATCACAGCAAGTCAGCGTTTGTTGTTTACAACCATGTGTGCCCTTGAGAGCGGTTATCTCCAGTTGTTAGCACACACACCAGCTGACACACACCGCCTCAGCGCCAGGCTGGACCAGGAGGTTAAGAGGTTTCAGCGTCCCTGGGTCTATTCCCAGCCTGATGAAGTTACAAGCATGCTCACACACTGGCGCAAACACACTTGCATATGAAATCCTCCCGCCACAAGTTCTAAATAGGGATCCTCTATTATGTATGTGTGTGTGTGTGTGTGTGTGTGTGTGTGTGTGTGTGTGTGTGTGTGTGTGTGTGTGTGTGTGTGCGCGTGCGTAGATGCCTGGCAGCAAAGTTGACACTGCCTCTCAGGGTTTCTAGAGAATTTCACCCAACTTCTTGCCAACACCCTCTTCTTTTTCCTCTCTGTGCTGTTTTGGCTGCATTACTCTCCCTGTTGCATCGTCGCCACTGATGGATGAAGAAGAAGCATGCCAAGAATGCTGATGTTGTGAAAAAGGTCCCGGTGTTGACAGCCGTCTGGATCTGAATCTCCAATCAGCTGATCGCCGCAAGTAAGAATCAGGAAGGGAAGCCCACACCTGCTGAACACACACACAGCGTGACGTACAGGTGGGCTGATCAGAAGTAAGCGTTGGCGAGGATTCCCTGAACTCCGGTCTTGGTCATTCCTCAGGAGCGTAAGTGTGTGACTGACTATGAGAGCTGAGTCTGTGTTGTGACTATAAGGTTAGGATTACACCCTACCCTAGTAGCCACGGTGCTGAAATACGAGTCAGCCCGTCCCTTCTTCCTTCCCTCCCTCTGTCCCTCCCTCTTTTTCTTGGTTTTCTGTGATCTCTGATCTCTGCCCCTCCCCTCCATCCGTTTGCCGGCATGGCAACCACTCCTCCCTCCCTCACACGCTTTTTTCCACGACTTCTGTTTACTCTCCTCGGTATCCTTATCATCCCTAGGCCCTCAGGTGCTTCTTTTTCTGAGACAGCTTTTGATCCAGCACCACCACCACTAATTGCAAGTTGTGATTAATCTGAAAAGACATTTTATTGCCAGTTTGAACAGAACAAATGTCAAAAGCATCTACAGACTATGAGACAACATACTGTGCATGTGCAGTGACTTCTCTTATGAGACACTGTGCACAAGGAAAGCACTACTAATGAAGACTGTTTAAGGACACTCTCATAGTAATACTGTAGCTGATACTCTGCCTGAGGTGTTGGAGGCAACTGGTTGAACAACAAATTTAAAGTAACTGAAGACAACACCAAACATGGTTCAATAACAGGGTGATGACACCACCCAGCCAACACAGATTTATGAGTCTAACATGTAAGAGGACGCACTGAGGTGGTTGTTGTTTTCAAAACTTTTATGAGAAATCTGCCATTGGCGTATATTCTTACATATTTAGCTGTCCAACATACAGCTTAGGTCGGCTAAAATAGCACTCAGAGGGCCTCAGGGACAGAAACAAAGTCTTTATGGGATGCTACAACTGTGTTTGGAAGGTGCAGCTTTCCCACCCAAGTGTAACCACAGAAGGGAGTGTGTGACCACCAAGGTGTGACAATAAACCAGCACTGTGAGTGTGAATGTGTGTATCTATGTGCATCAAGCACATATTTCACAATAAGCCCATAACCCTAACCAACTGATTTGAAGCTTTAATTCCTTATTGTGTATACCCTTTTGTGGATCCATTACACAGCTGAAAGCCGATGCCAGATTCGTGGATAGGATGTGGTGTAAACCTAGACTTAAACCCCCATGGCTCTGACAGGTCCCCGAACTCATTTTCTTTTTCCCTTTAGAGAAAAAGATCTACTATCTCAGCACTTGCAGTTTACACTAAAGGGACAAATATCTGCGACTGATGTAACTTACAAACACACACATTTTACGACCTTTGTCTGCACTGATGGCACATAAGGCTACTGTCCTTTTAATAATTAACCTGCATTACTCTCTACTGTGCAGCGATAAAGGGATCCGTTAAAAGGGGCCGCGTGATGTATAAAATGAAAGTAGGTGATTAAAGCAGCACAGGGCCAGATGTTAACTAGCTCTGATGAGGAAATGATCAACTCTGTTCTAATTCACACCCAGAAGCCGACGTGGAAGACAATTTACAGCAAATGCAGGGCAAAAACCACATGGGGAGTCAGGACCAATTTAGTCTATTGATTTCCCCTTTTCAGGAAGAAAGGCTGTTATACTAACCTAACTCCCTGAAGGGGACTGAAAAGTCAAAGATCATCATAAGAGGTCAGCATCCTGGTTCAACCCCCACCACATGTCCATTTCATAAATCTCCCTGTTTTCATTCCCTTAAAGCTGCACACGGAGAAGAAACATCAGTGACAATAATCAATACGTTCAACTCGACGGCAGTAAAGTGGACATTTAACAGGTTTGGTTCAGCTGCTTCTGGTCAGAGGAGAATGTCAAGATTAGTCTGAAACAGCTTAGCTCTCATCTACTGCCTCATCATGTATCTACAAAGACCCCAATCAAATATTTGGCTTTTAAAAGGACCAAACATGACTTTTCTGTTTTCTGTTTTATGTCTGTGTTTAAAATGTTTGAGTGCATGTAAACTTTTAATATAAGTCTACAGTGTATCAGCAGACAATTTGAGCTTACAGCATCATTTTAGCAGCAGGCTCTGCAGGATCCAGACAACACATAGTATCAAGGAGCATCAACATGTGGTCATTATCACCATCATATCATTAGAGTCATGTGGCAGTGATCAGCAGTGAAATGATAGAGACCCTAAACAAACTGCTGTTTAAACTGGCTGTACGAGTCACAAAGCCAGTTTGGGACATTCCTCTAACGCACGATAAGAAAGGAGACAGGAGGCAAAGTAAACATAAGAGCAGACAGTGATGGACTAAACTTAAGCTACTGGCGTAATTAAAGCTAAATTACATGAAATCAGGTCATATTAAAGTGTTTTGGAAGATAAGCTGGATTCGCAGAGCCCTGCATCAAAAAAACATAAGGCAAGGTTAAAGAGCAGAAACTCATGACAGTGTGGGACTTCTCAGAGAGCAAATAAAAAGAAACACGCAAAACAGAAACTACAACAGATGACAACGTGGATACAGTGAGCGACACAGCCTTTTGAAACCACTGATTACGAAGATAAAACATCTCAGTCTGAAAAAACTAAATCCTGTAATTTCCCTCAAAATGAAAGAGAACTTAGCTAAGCCAACCAAATGATATATATCCTGCTAAATAAACATCACAAAGGTGAAAAGTGTACATTTTACCTTGGTGCACACACAAACACACACCCACACACTCGACATGCTGTCACCAGTTTACGTGACACACAGGGGATGGTGATCATGAGAGCAACCCGGTTGCCAAGTAACCCAATCAGACATCAGAGGCCTGACATCGATACACACTGACCTGACACTGTCACACAAAGGGTAAATATAGCAGATAAAGAAGCCTACCTGGAAGCAACACGAGAGCACACACACACAAAAGCAGCATTTAGTGCGTCCACGAGTCCACAATTGTCTTTTTTTCCCTCCTAAAAAAAGACAAAAGCCTTGGCTGAGAGTGCCTGCCAAATCCCAAATCCCAGTAAGTACAGCTTCACAGTGTGTGTCTCAGTGGTAACACATTCACAGAGCCAGTTAAACACAGGGGTTCAGCTGCGCCACAGAGGAAGGCTTTTATTACCAGACAGCACCCCACGTTTACTGTGACAGTTATGTGGAAGTTGCTGTTTATGTGTATGTGTGTGTGCGTTTGTCAAAAGGCCACATTTAGAGAGAAATTTCAAGCCGAACCAAAGCTGTTGATTGGCGACAGCTTGACTCATTGGGAACACAGCAGGTTTCCCCAGTTTAGAGCCACTGCAATCACATGCAAATCAATATAAAATGAATTCTGTTTATAATTAGTCTGAGGTGAAGGTATAATTTAAGGGTCAGGGTATGTGCGTGCGTGCATGTGCGGTCAAGTATTACTCATGTTGTGGGGACATAAATCTGTTTATGCAGTCACATTGTGGGGACTCGCCTTCCTCATAAGGACACAAGTCCCCAGAACATAAAACATTAAATTTTAGGGTAAAGACTTGGGTTAAGGTTTGGGTTAGGGTTAGGCAAGCAGTGGCTATGGGTAGGGTAAGTCTCCAGGAAATGAATATATGTCTATGTAACGTCCCCAAAAGTGATGGAGAGCTGTGCGTTTGTGTGTGTGTGTGTGTGTGTGTGTGTGTGTGTGTACATTCTATATTAGGTGCCAACAGGAGGTGTTGGAATCTTGCTGAAGGGTAAGAAGGGCCTCTTCTTCTTACTTAGACGCAAACTTGTCAGATGTACAAATGCATTTATGTAGTGCATACAAGCAAATGTGTGTGCATACCTGTGCTTTCATGGTACTCAGAGTGTTTGCCTGTTGCATTCTGTTGGTTGATGTTTGTTAGATTTGCTCAGACACACTGTGCAACTTCTGTCAGGAAGATTTAAAGATTTTCATAGTGGTATGGCAGTCTTACTGTAAGAGTTTAAACTGTTTACTCCCAGATGTGTGCACGGGAAACCTGAAAGTCTGGTGTACCTCTATCACACAATATGCAAATAAAGGGTAGAGGTGTATACAGTATGAGGAGCTAACGCTGCAGGACATGGAAAGAAGATCAAGGGCTGAGGGCAGTGAGGTTAACTAAGGTAACTAAGGTAAAAGGATTTTGACTTTCATTCTTTCCCCTGATTTAAAGTCTCACACAGACATTAATTAGATGTAGTATCACATCTTCAAATGTCCTTCTTGAGTGCGTGCAGTGGATCCTGTTCTTATCTTCACACAGCACTAAAGACAGTGTTATCTGCTGTCACCTCCTGACTACTGTTTGACCTGTAATGCTACGACCTCTGAACCCTGACCTCTCTTTGAACCTGAGAGCTTAGCCTTCACCTCTGCTGGCAGCTGGCATGTCTGACTGCCTCATTTATCTTGCTCTTTATCTTATTCCTCTTTAATAAGCCGTTCCCTTATACAGACATGTATTGAATGTATTCTTCTCCCTCCCTGCAAATCATTTATTTAATCACAGCTTTTCCTGTTCTTAAAACACACATTCAACTAAAACAATGTCTTTGACTGTATTTTTCACATCAATTCATTCAAACCTGCTGTAAAGGCAAGTCTGAAAGCTGAAAGTCGTCCTACAGTTGTCCTTTACCGTCAGTCCTCCAGCAATCATTTACATTAATAGGATTAATAAAATCACCAGTGCTGAGCAGTGAACAAAAAGCAACATTAAAATTGCATTGTGGTAACTTTAGTGCAAGGGTCAGCCGTTGGCAACCTCTTCAGACTCCCATGAGGCTTTGCAAAGAGGTGATATGTCATTCATGCTGACAGAGTCTCTGCTATGTGATTTCAGTGGGTGTTTATGTGGTGTGCCAAAGACACTGCATGATTTGTGTGTGGGATAACACTGATGTATAGTGCTTGGATCTGTTGTGTGGTGTGTGGCCTTAAAGATTTTCACTTTTAAGTATCCATACGCATGTGAGTGGCGTCAATATGTGTGTTTGTGGGCGTGCGTGTGTGGGACAACTCACTCAGTTGGCCATCTGAGCCCCAATAGGGTCAATCGAGTGCATAGACTAACCTCATATTGTGGCACGATGCACTTAAAGTGCCACTAAGAATGATGGGAGGTGGGAAGGGTGGGGCGAGGTTGACCTTAATCATTATTGTTCAGTATCTCAGAACAGTGAATGAACAAGCACGTGCACACACAAACACACACAGGCAAAATACATACACACAGGCCATTCATACAAAATGAAGAAAGCACATTCTTATGTAACGCAACCTTGATCAAACAAGCAGCCCAGGGAGGAAACAGGATAAAAGTGACTAATCCACATGATAATAGACCAGGAGGATGAGGAAAAAGTGAGTCACAGTATAAAATGTCTATCTGGTTAGCTGCTTAGCAACTTCACACCTCCAGGGGGCAGGGCAGGGCCAGCAGGCCAGCAACAGCCCTCTGGTGTTAGTGGAAAGAGTCACTGAAGGCCCCCTGACTGTCTGTGGGTCAACATTTAACACTTACAGTTCAAGAGCTGTTTCAAAGAATATTCAAAATCAATGTTTCACATTTTTAAGAATCTCAAAGTGATAATCAGTATTATGAGTAAATAATAATTGTTACATGTTGCCTTATTAGAAGTGTAATTACCATTTCCAACCACACGGGGCCACCGTCAGACTGAAAATCCTCTTGAGTTGTAAGAGTGGTCAATGTGGCCTCCTGTCTTCACTGAAAGGTTAAATGGGCTGGAAAACTGCATCCGTGCATCTGTGTGTTTGTATGTGCATGCCTCACACTTACCTATCAGACTACAGTCAATAAACAACATTATCTCAGGGCCTTAAGGGAATAAAGTTTGTGTGTTTATGGGTGTGTTTCTGTACAAAGATAGTAATCTTTAGTCAGGGATAACACTGCTATTTCAAACATTCAAGGCCTATATTTGGCCTCTGTGGAACAGCCTCCTTCGAGGACACCACCCCACCCCACCCACCCCCCAAAAGCACACACACACACACACACACACACACACACACACACACACAGAAGGTCCTGTGTGGGGTTGTTAGACAGCAACTAAGCCGGTCCAGACCCATAGAGTCAATCCTTGTCAATTCACTCTGGTTTGAAGACAAATCCCCTCATTCCTCTGGCCACGTGCTCCATTATCCAACATCCATTATTCCAGCAGAAAGCACTATGTGTGTGTGTGTGTGTGTGTGTGTGTGTGTGTGTGTGTGTGTGTGTGTGTGTGTGTGTGTGTGTGTGTGTGTTACTTAATTCTATTATTCTCTGGTGAAAGCTGCCAGCTTAGCTGGGAGCACCATTTTCACACACCCCTCTAGTGTGTATGCAATTAAGAAAGTATGTGTGTGCATATGTGTATCTAAGAGTCATGTGTGAGTGCAGTGCAGTATCAACAGAGACAAAGAGAAAAGTGAAGCAGGTATTGATCTTTGACCTCTCACCCTTGACCTCAAAGTGGCGGCTGACTCCAAACTTAAGTATGCCTACAAGTCAGTCAACATTCGTTTGATGCACAAATGTGTGTATTTCCACATTTGTGCACCGAACCAGACAATGCCAAATTTATGAACGTAAGCACTGTCAAGAGAAAGGCCAAGGAAACAAAGGCAGGGTGTTCTTTTGAGCCACATCTGTTAAAACAGCCAAGTCCAGCATGAGGGCTGAAGAGCGCACTTCTTCCAGGATGATCATTTGTGTAGCGTTCATAAGCCTCCATGTGTTCATGCTGTAGATTTATGTGGTGAGACCACTTGTCTCAGTTAGTCTGTGCAACTGAGAGAGAAAGAGACAGAAGGAGAGGCGAAGGAAGCAATGAGGTGATACCGGAGCATGCAAAGAATAAAAGTTTGAGAAAGGAGTGGCACTATAGCTCACAAGACAAATGAACTCCGGTAATCTGAGCAGGCCATTCACACACATATACACACACCCAGCAGGCCTGCGTCCAGTGGTTGAAGGGGAGAAAGGGTGCGGTCGACTGTGCATTCCTGATCAGTCATGCCTGAGTGGAGGAGCTTTTCCAGCAGACCTGAGGCCAGATGTGGTTTACATATGAAGTTTTCACACAGGCTACGTTATTCAAAAATATCATGTACAGATGGTGAATTCCAACATATATAAGAGGAGGATTGTGGGTGATGTGTGAAAATTTGTGAGTGAAGTGAGAAGACTTATATTTCGGGTTATATATCCACCTAAATGTAACATCTACTTTCTTCTATTCATCCCCTTTAGAGCTCTACGGGACAGCTCAAAAGATATGACCTGTATAAAATGCTTTTCGGAGGAAATTATGAAATCTAAATCCTGGCAGGAAACAAGTCAAGTATTTCACCCTAAGCAAACCAGCAAACCAGCATATGACCATGCAAATAACACACTCTGTACACATAGATCCAAAAGTCTGTGTACAAAATGGATAAAGATTTTTTTTTTTTTTTTTTAATTAGTCAGGGTGGGTAATCAAAATTTTAATTATTCAGTGTTTAAATACTAATTTATGATGAGCTTTGGGAGTCTACTTTGACAGCCCAAAAGGTGTTCCCTACTGTGAACTGTATTTATGAACTGCTGTGCAGCATGTTTGTCATTGCAACAGTGTTTAAACTGCGCTTGTGTAAGTCTGACATGTGGCAGAACCTGTTCTTACATTTCGCAGGTAGGACCGTGCTCGGTCGGGAAAGTCTGAGTGTGTGTACTGAGTGTTTTTATTAGTCCAACCTGAGTGATGACGGCAGCTTGGTGAGCAGCTGTTTAAGGGGAAGCACCGGTCAGGTCAGAAGAATGTACCGTTTTTGTGCAGATTCTCATACATACATACACACAAACTCCATGACTGTAAACATGCCAATGTGGACCTGCGGCTATGTACACACTCACTGACACATATGCACAGACACACACCATGAACTCTTTAAACTTCACTCAGGTTTTAAGACACAGTTGACTTCCTGCACATACTTAATATGTGTGTATGTGTCTTCCCTGCACATGTCTGTGTGTGTATTGCTGTGTATGTCTACAAACTGGATGCTGTGTTAAAGCCATGTGGAGTGTTGTGAAAACAGCAAGCTCCATGCTGACAAAACACACGTGTGTCTATTCAACAGCGACCTCCCACAGTGATATCCCAGCAGAGTCAGTGCTCGAGAAAATTTCTCAGCAGCTCTTCAGCCATCACTGCCATCTATAAGGCCTGTTTATCTTATTATTCAGTGATTAATGTCTAACTACTACAGGTTACTATTTGCATGTAAGCACTGACCTCATAGTGTGTGCATACATGCATCAGAACTGCTTATATTCCAGATTTAGTATGTATTTTTGCTATGATGTATGTATTTCACATGGATTTAATTGTAATAGTTTCATCACTGCATCTACATTTTTTTTTCTAGGTCATGGTTTTTTGTGGTTTCAGATTAATTTCTTACTAAAATCAAACAGGACTCCCGGGGGAGAGGGTTGAACGGTCAGACAGAAGCAAAGGCAAAGTTCAGCTCATGTGCTGACAGCCAATCTGGCAACACACCAGGAGTCCAATCTGGCCACACGCCCACCAAGCCCCACTGGGGCATGCGTACTACAGGTGCCACAGTCAAATGCTGAAACCTCTTTCTTTGTGTGAGAGTGTGCGTGTTTGACACAGTGTGGGGCAGACGCAAAGTGAAAAAAACATAGACAAAGGAGAAAAAAATGCATAGAAAGGTGAATATAAAAAATAGCAGGATGAAAGCAAAGGTGTCTTTTTAATCAGTGTGTGCAGGTTTGCAGCTTGTTAAGAGGTGTGAGTGTTATAAGCCATGTGTTTACATGTATAAAGTCTTTTAACAAGCACACAAGTGAGAGGAAAACTCTAATAAAAAGCAGGACGTGTGAAATAACAGTAGCAGTAGCCTTGCAGTGCATTGGAGTGTGTGTGTGGCCCATCATGCCTGTGGGAGTATGTGTGTGCACGTGTGTGTGTGTGTGCGGTTTGTACTCCAGCGGAAACACACTTCATATCTGTGGCTCTTCCAGAAACACTCAGCGCTGGCATTAATACTGATTTAAAGAGGAAGAGGGCAATGTAGAGGGATGAAGAAGACAAAAAAGTGGTAAGTGATAAAGTGCAACAATGATGTGAGTGAGAAAAGAAAAGAGAAAACTGACCAACAGAAAGAGGGGGTGGGGCAGAGAGAGAGAGAGAGAGAGAGTGATTGAGACACAAAATAAAAGACAAAAGAAAGCGAGAGTGAGAGACAGTAAATTATGCTGATTGAGCAGACGGCAGGCTGACCGTTACTGTGACAATAGGGGCCGACTTTAGGTCTGGCATTTTGCCCTCTACAGCTGTGAGCTGTCTGACATGCACGCACGCACACACACACACACACCCCATGCAAAATTGTTCGTTATTCTGAGCTCATCCCTCTTATCCTGGCTCATAGCACTACATCAAACCAGCACAAGCCTCCTTTAAATGCTGGACTGAGACCAGCTTTAATTTACACACACACACACACACACACACACACACACACACACACACACACACACACACACACACACACACACACACACACATACACACACACACACACACACACACAGATTCTTGTCTGCAACCTCTCTCCACCCCGCTGGCTTACTTTCCTTACTCCTGATCCAAGGACAGCTCCCAAAGCAAGTCAACTTTAAGTGATGGATTTAAGAGCAGAATCCAGATCAGCAGTTGCTGGCCAGACCAGCTGGCAACACTGACTTCCAGCCGTTACACACTGGGGTTTCAAGGCGCATTACAGACAAAACCATGGGTGTAATCGTGGTGGAGCATGAACACACACATAGACACACACACAATAGATCAACTCAAAATAGAGCATCTGAATGGAACACACCCACACGGAGTAATATAAACACAGAGGGAGTTCATATTTGCTGTGCAGTGATTGACCATATAACACGACAAGACTGTCAAAACACACACGTATCAAGACACACACACCAATCAGAAATAGAGCTCCCCAAAGATATTCCTCCCACGAGCTGTCAAAAGTTTAAGAGTGGAGTTCCATCTGGCCACCCTCCATTTCTCTCCCTCTTTCCTTCTCCCCATCTGTCTTTCTCCATCTCTCCACATCCCTTTGTCCCATCTATCTCTGTCTCAGTCTCATCTTCCCTCCGCAGCCTCGCTTTGCTTTGTTTGTTGATCTAAAATCTCACTGGCACATCCCAGAAATCACTGTTTCAACATTTCTCCCTGTCCTTTTTCTGGATCTCTCTCCCCCTCGTCAAATCTCTCTTTTCTCAAACACAGCCTGTCTTTGTGTCTCCGCGCTGAGGGGGTGAAACAAAAACTCTCAGCCTACCTCGGACTGAAAGCCAAAGGCCACTGGTCGTGGCCACCCACCCACGGCGCACCAACCCAGTAGGGACTTTCCTGCTGTGTGTGAGTGCGTTTGTGTACATCCAGTCCTCATGCCTGTCTGTCTGTCTGCATGCATGCATGCGTCTGTGAGGCTGCTCACAGGTGTGTGTCTGTCTGTGTACCGGCGTCCATGTGTCTGGGTGTGCATTTCACACTGTGATCTCTTTATACGTGTTTGCATATACTTGTCCTTGCATGTATGTGCTTGTACTAGTGTGTGTGTCCATGTGTGCACACTTTGACTCCAGTCAAGTGACCACCTCCTGCAGCAGGCAGGCAGACAAAAGAAGACTACCAGACGAATCTACGCTGATCTGTGAACTCACACTCTGGTGCTCAAACTGTACACCTTACACCCATCATAACAGCACGTGTATTTAGTTACTAGCCAGAGGAAAATATTGTTTTTCCAACCACAGAAAATGAAAACATGAAATGCAGCTCCATCCAACAGATATTGTGTATTTTTTCACTGCGTCTCAAGTTCCACAAGTACCTTCACGTCCTCCAAGGCCTAATTAAATAATAAATAATTGTACTATGTTAAAATTGGCTCAGGCATTTGAGAAGAAAACCCTCATTATAGCTGGACTCTGTACAAAACAAAGGTTACACATAACCATCAGTCTTTCACCCTCTTCTTCCTGAGGTTGTTGTCTGTTGTCCCATTTATGGCTCAACACTGGATAGTACATTTCCCATAATGCAACTATTTGGCTTATCCAGCAAATTAAAACCTGATGTATAGGGATAATTTAGTTTAGATGTATTATACTTTGTGATGAAAACATTACTGGTCGCTCACATTTATGGTAGAAATGTACTGTATAAATATATAATACTGTAATCAGATACTGAAGAACAGAGTCAAAACAACAGAAGACATGTAATTATCCAAACAGCTATGAACTGTACTATAAATGCTTTTACAGATTAAGCGTGATGGCGGTGTTGAGACTTCACTCGTCTAATCTCATGAAAAATCCACCACCCTAAGGTTACAGTTCAGGCTCTCTGAAAGCCAGGGAAAACCCTTCAACATTAAGTCCTGGCTACATGTGACACACTGGTGACTGCCAAAAACAACTTGGTAAAGAGAAGATGAACCAACGGCTCCAGCGTAGGAAGACAGACAGATGTCCACTGCCAGCGTGACAGCATACAAATCAAAACGCCTCATAGCTGCTGACAAAAAGGTCAAGAAAAGAAGTGGTAGTACAGAAGAAGGTAGCACACTCTATATTTTTAGGAAAATTGTTAAGTATTTTCTTCAAGCAACACTCCCCCATTAGTGGAGTGAGACAACTGATGTTTTAACAACTCCTGTATAATACAAGTAGCCTCCACAGTCTCCAGACCCTTAATAAAAGTCAGTGGACCATACTCTAACACTGACTCACACAGCCAAGTGAAGGGTACAGCCTTCTGGTTCAGCCAAATGTATAAATATAGTTATTTGAGGGTGACACGGTCTCTGTCGCTGTGTTTCTAGGGGCAATCTCTCCACCTCCTACTCGTCTAGACAGGACAGTCACTCCATCATTAAAGCACCAGGCCATAGCTGCAGAGTTCCCCACATGAAAGACGACTGCCTCGCGACGGGCTCTGCTTCAGTTTCAAATAACTGAATGGATTAATTACTTTGACACTGGCCCTTTGGATAAAACTGAATCTGAGTCAGTCAACAAAACTGTGTTGAAGGCCCTGAAAACCATTTTGCTCAATCAGCGACTCATCATGAGTAATGGGGTCTGATAAGAACACATACTTTTATGCCTTAAGTTGGAACAATTTGGGTTGTTTCCCTCGATAGATTTGTTTATTTGTGTGTTCAGGCGACGCTCTCCTCACCGTTCTTAAGTGGGCCGGCCTCAGTTTGAAAAGAGTGATGTGTTTGTGGTTCTTGCTCATTTAATCATAAATACTCATGTCTATAGGGAAATGCTTATGGGTTCTAGATTTATGGGTTTCCATTTTGTGCAGTGGTAATTACGAAAGCAACACAAAGATATCCTGTGCTCTGCAGTCAAACGCTTTATATTCTTACAAGAAAGGAAAGAAAGAGAGCGAGAACAGTTCATCTAATTCTTGCCCAAAGGCTCATTTAATGAGTTGAGAATAGGAGAGTTAATAACATGTAGAGACACACAAATGAGTATGAATGTAGCCTACAGCAGTACAGTACACACACATGAACACACAGAGACACACACACACACACACGGACACACATTTAACCTCATTTCAGGGGAAGAAAGCCCAAGAGAGCCCGTACAGTCCTTCACAGACATTCACACCTGAATACACACATCCACATCTGCACGGCCAGATTTATGTTAGATACAAATTTAAGGCAGAGCATCAGGCTTCTCCATTGGAAAAAAAGAATTATTTGTCACCCAGGTGGCTTCTTGACAGATGAAGCAAATACCGTCAATTCAAGTTAAAACTGAACTGTTGTGACTTTTCAGCACATTAAATCAGTACTCAATTCATTTGCTTACTGAAAACTAATTCAGTCTCAAACAACTGCAAACACAGGCATGTTTTATCAGCAACCACAAGCTGGTAAATACAGCTCCTACTGTCACATTTGTAAGACTCTGTCCAGAGTTCAGTGTGAGACAGTGCATCATAACTCCTGGGTCCATATAACTATGTGGCTAATTCAACATCTAGCCAGGGGACAACACATGAAAATTCACCTTTTGGCTAACAATGCCATATTTACAGTGATGCTGATCAATGTGCATTGTCCCTGGAAAGAATAAAATAAAATGGACTTCTTAAAAACACTGCTTTTCACAGCAACAGACTGTGTGCAGATAAATCCTCTCAATGCCTTTCTGACCTTTTGTGCACTTCCCAAACCCTTAAAAGACCCAGAAGTGGAGGTTCCGCTTCCTTACAAAAACATTTCTTTTCCTGTTGGAATAATAAAAATGGCTTGTAAATCTTTGGATCTAAATGGTCTTTTGGACTGGTCGGATAAGTCGGTGGTACAGGCTCTGGGCGAGAGAGAAAGGGGACCAGTGTGAAGAGAAGTGATATGGGTCATAGGGGTGTGAGAGCAGGTCAGCACACTACAGTGAGAAAACACTTTAAGGCTGAGCTGAAGGAACTGGAGTCTCTGTGGGTGGTTACCAAAGGCGAGTGTGTATGACTGCGGATTTGTGTGTGTGTGTGTGTGTGTGTGTGTGTGTGTGTGTGTGTGTGTGTGTGTGTGTGTTTGTGTGTGTGTGTTACAGAAAGACAGAGAGAGAGGATAACAGAACGGCGCCTGTGGGCTCTGCATGGTATAGCATTGACAAAACACTGAGGTTAATGACCTCACTCACTCTCTCACACACACACACACACACACACACACACACACACATACACACACCAGGCACTGTTTCACTTTCTCACATCAAGAGAACAACCCTGAGGCCATTTCCACTACCTGAGAAACACACTTTTGCACACAAATTGTATCCACACCCAGCACACAGGACAGTTGTCCTCATCTAACCACATTCCTAAAATGTACATCCTCTAGCTCCTCTGGGTATTACTTTCAAAGAAATCTATAAATCATGCACTATGATCATCTATAGGGAATTTAAGCTGTAACCTGTATACAGCAGGGAGACAAAGCTAGAGGTGGTTATGAAAAAAAAGAGACCAGGTGAAGTGACTCTATTACAATAATATTTGGACCTTGAGAGAAAACTGAACTGTGTTATACATTAGTGGAAAAATAGCCTATAAAATGCTGAATCTGTCAAATAAAAGCACTTACCTGTTGAGTTGTGGAGGCAGGGTCATCGAGAGGTAGGACAGAAGTCAGGTAGAGGTCAGGTCCCAGAAGAAAAACATGTGAAGAGAAGAAAGCAACATGACAGCACATTAATTTCATTTTGCAGACTCTTTTGTCCAAAGAGACTTATAAGACTGTAAGTGAATTCAAACCTGATAGAAACAAGATGTCAAACAACTAAAAGCATGTTTAGCACGAGTGCAGTCTGAAAGAGCAGGCTTTCAGCCTGCAGTGGAAGACGGGCAGAGACTGTGCTTTCCTGATTTCAGTGGGCATTTAGGTCCACCACTGCTGGGTCAGAGGACAGAGGAGCAACCACAGGTCCTCGATGCTATGGCTGCACCGGAGGCACAACAGCTACAGCAATGCAGTGTCTTTAATCTCTCCTTGCACTCAAATCAAACTGAAATCTGAGAAAAAAATAGCAACACTGCCTTCCTTCTTATAAGCTTATTGCAGTTATATCAGCATCAGTGCGTTTGTCAGCTATAACAGGGTAAGGGAGGTCATTGAACACAGTTTGTCCATTATGTAGTTAACAGGCCATCATCTGAGGACATCAACATCATCCAAACATTTTGCAGCCTCACTTACAGGATAACTTGGTGGACACAACTGTTAAAGTACCTCAAAGCTACTTTAAATATTTTGTTTTCAGCGTGAAAGTATGAATCAAATCCCTCAAAGTGTCACCATCGCCATCACCATCATGATTAGTTACAGAACCAGACCACAGTGGTATGACAGATCACCATCACATGTTGCACGAAAATAAAATCACCCAAATGTGTGGATAAGTGGAACGAGACAAAAAGAGAGAGGAAGACGAGTCCTTCTCCCCACAGCGTTCAAGAGTGATTTCTGAAACATCCAAAATGAGCTGAAGCTTTGAGAATGAAGACAGAGCAGGCAAAATCAACTCCTCGCCTCTAAATAAGCAAGAAAGATAGGGAAAAAGAAGAAGAGGTACAGTGCATTTTTGACCAATAAAACCTGTTCACAACTGCAGTTTATGAGTCAGCACTCAGCGAGGCCATTAGGACTGATGTGAGGAGGAGGAACAGAGAGACGAGTATGAAGAAAGGGCTTCAGACATGAGATGACTGACAGAGAGGTGCATAAAAGACGTGACAAACACAAATTAATCAAGAACAAATACGATTCTATTCTCACTTCATAACAGGGTGAGAGACTGAAGGATCGACGACACGGGAGTATTTTTACTCATTTTCACAAGAATCCTGTACACTGTCGATTTGCACTCACTGATAACTGAAGAAGGAAATCTAGTATTAGTAGTAACAGCACATCCATTTTTTAATTTATAACTAGAGGTTCAATGTATTATCACATATCCAATTTCAAGCCATTGCAGTTCATTTCAAATAGTGTCTTATGAATCCAGTTTTAGATTTCCATTCATAAAACACATCATGCTATGACTGGTTGTTCAATATGAGTTAATTGCAGCACAATCTCCTTTTGCACAAAAAAAAACTGAAAGTCAGTGACAGAAAATTAATCATGCTGGGACAAAGGGAGACAATGATGAATGCACAACAAATAATAATGTGGATAAATTAGGGCTGACTGAGGAGAGTGTGATGGGTGTGTGAGAGAAATGTGTTGATGAATACTACACCAGCACTAATAAGCAAAGTCACACCTCAGATAAGTAGTTAGCAGGGTTGAGAAGGGTGGTGTGGCATTAGTGTTTGGTGTGTGTGTGTGTGTGTGTGTGTGTGTGTGTGTGTGTGTGTGTGTGTGTGTGTGNGTGTGTGTGTGTGTGTGTGTGTGTGTGTGTGTGTGTGTGTGTGTGTGTGTGTGTGTTGGCAAAAAAGAGAAAGGGAGAGAGGACCTGCTGCATGATACATCTCAGAAAAAGCCCTTTTCCTGCCACAAGGATGACTGTGCAGTCACTATTGCTCAAACTGTGCTCACACCTTACTGTTATAATGTAA
Source organism: Chaetodon trifasciatus (assembly GCA_037975065.1). Lineage (NCBI taxonomy): Eukaryota > Metazoa > Chordata > Actinopteri > Chaetodontiformes > Chaetodontidae > Chaetodon > Chaetodon trifasciatus. Next base: position 7,965,061 of record JBBMOE010000007.1, on the reverse strand, counting down.
GAGCTTAAAAAAAAAACATTATGTTTTCTAGCATGTCAAGCATGTTTATATTATCATGACAGGGAAATTTTACTTTTTACTTATATGAGTTGATCGTTCAGTAGTGTATACATAGTTAATGAAGTCAGTTTATCAGCTACACTTTGTTAAATCTAATCCAATACACTAGCCCTGCAACAAATGAGACTTTTTTAGGCTTATCATCTTATTTTGTTGTTGGTAGACAAATTATTAGAAACCTTTTAGCATAACAATACATTTCAACAGCATCCCAAATCACAGCCTCCAAAATAACAAGAATCAACATCGCTCTGACACAGCTACATACCAGATATAAGCTATATGCTGAATGTCTTGCAGGACTACTGAATTGAACTGCATCAGATTTAGGCTAGATGGAGAATACACCCTCAGCACATCCAAAATTAATAAAGCATTTTTCAAGTTTGCCAAGTGTAACGTGTCATGTGTTTCCAAATATGAAACCATAATTAAAAATACAGTAACATAGGCTAAATTCTTTAAATGGCGGTAACTTCCCAACTTATAAAACAATGCATACTCATCTTACAATGCACAAACTTACACTCAGCCAGCTAGACCTGTTTGTCATAACTCAATCAGCAATAACACAATAGTTTAAATCAAAGGAGAAAAGCCATTGTAGCTGTTACTACACACAGTACACTACCTATCAACACAGATACAATATAAATCAAAGCGCTGAAAAAAAAAAAAGTCACCTGCAGTGACAAGTGCATCAATCTCTCCATCAGTTTCCATTCCGCTGCCCACCATTTAACTGACAGGCTCCTGCTGCTCTTTACCAGGTCATCCAGCAAACCAACAGCCTGAACAAAGCAAGCTCACAGTCTTCATGCTGCACTGTTTGATGATTACCACAAGCTTTGCATCTCTATCTCTCCCACATCTTTTTCCAGTTCACACATTCTGCTTTAGCTCCCTGTCTCACACTCAGCTTGCTTCATTCTTACAGTGAGTTAGTTGTGAACACATGTGTGTACAAATGATTTGCCTAGACACATGTTCTCACAAAACACACATGCACACACAGAGGCATAAACACGCCTACCTGCGTAGGAGTTCCTCCTTTGTTTCCGACTCCAAATCGCAATCCCTTTAACAGGCATGATGCTATCTTATCATTACGCTGCTACAACTGTAACGCTACGTTTGGCCTGACACTGCTTACATCAGTGTAAATACTAAATACTAACCACACTGACACACACACACTCACAATCACACTTGGCAACCTCTGCACCGCCTCGCTGCACGTGTGGAGAGCCCACACAGACGTTGTCCAATCAAAAACCTGTCACAAAGAAAGAGGGGTGTGCAAGAAGAGGGGGTAATGCATTCAAGAGGGCCCCAAACCAGTAACCTCCAGCCCCCAAGGTTGCTACGGTGATGTTGATGCTATCTGCCAGTGGCAGTTGTTGCCGGGACGATGCAGCATGGCCCTTACATGCTTCTAATGGGTCCTCAGGCCCCTTTCAGTTATCAAGTTGGGGGTCATCGGCACATACACAGGCAAGTGCACGCTCACACACACTTCTGGAATAGGCTCTTTGTGGGGCTTAGCTGCTGTGCAATCAAGCCTAAGGGATGGTCAGGTTTAATTTGATGAGAGTCAGTTCGGTGAAGGAAAGCGTGGCCTGCAGAGGGCTTTAGCTGAAAGGACAAATTTTGTGGAAAAGTTGAACATCCTCCCAACTGATTCCTGAGTTTCATGTGCAAGTTTTCATGTCTTCACATAAGTTTTAGGAGCATGTGCAGCTCAGACATTCCTGTGTTTCACTCCTCGCCTTGAAACTCCACCTCAACACCTTTTCAACACTAAGTCTTTCCATTTAGCCGTACATCTTCTCTGCATCATCCTTTCACCACCTTCTTTCTGAGTGTCTTGGTCTTTTTCAGCCCTCTTTCACTTTCCTCCATGGACTGTCTCAATAGTCTTCTCCTCTCTCCGTCCACTCCTCTCCAGTCATTGAGCAGACAAAGAGCTTTCTCCCCCTGATGTAATTATGGGTGGCTTTCAAACATCACTCGCACTCATAAAGCAACACTGCTGACCAGAAAAGAGAAATAGGCCCAATCAGTGAGACATACTACAAATGTGATGCTGCCTGCAACCACATGCGTCTTCAGCATGTCATTTGATGTCCGTATGTTTAAAGTCAGTGACAAAGGTAATTATATGTGTGAACAACTCCCAGCACTGCTGCTTACATTGTTTGCCTTAATCATAACTTGCAAAGCATCCGGAAACCTTTTGACTATCCCTTTCCTCTGCCAATTCATCACGGCTGTTCTACTTTTCCAATTCAGCAGGAAACAGCGGTGAGAGACGTGTCACGTCCTGTGGCTGGTGACGCTACACTGGACAAGGGAACAATCAGAGGGAATAATCTGAGGGAGGTGACAGCTGTCCAACTAAAAGCATTTTTCCTCTGAGGTCTGAATGTATGGTCATGGGTCTGGGGTGTAGGGAGGATGGCGACAGGGACAGGAAATGGAACAGGATGTAGTTGACAGCGCCATCTCCCACAGGATGCTGGGAAATGCATCTCTGACAAAGGGTTAGTTCATGGTTAACAGTGTAAAGCATGAACAGGGAGCGGAGGTTAGCTTTAAACGTCAAGGCAAGATAAGAGTAGGGGAGGAAGGAAAATGAGGTGGACTGGTTGGCATTAAAAAGAACAGAAGTACAGTGTACAGTAAAAAGTGCCCTCCAAATTCACATCAACATGCTGGATTTCCTTCATCTTTTCACACAATCCAAACGACCATCAAACTATTTTAAGTCTCGATTCTTGAGACTCAGTCATACATTCACAGTAGACTGAATCTTGGTTAATCTCACTGTCCCTCATTTCTTCCACAGCCTCGTTTTTCAGCTGCATTCATCTTTGAATGCTTCATACTCCTCCTCCTCTCACATGTTGCTGAAACTTTATTTCTGTCTGTCAGAGCGTGTGTGTGTCAACAGTCTGGTACGTGTGAAAAATCAGAGCGGCAGCCACAAGTGTGACACCAGCATTCAGCGTTCACAAACACATTTCCACAGAGAGAGGATTTCCTCCTCCTTTTTCATTCTTTATGCATTTCCTCTCCTCCTTCCTCTCTTCGTTTCCCATGTCTCGTCACTTACTCCTACCTAAAAAAATCCCTGGTAAAAAAACAAAATACAATACAGAGATACACATCGACCAAAATGAAGACAGAGGGAAGGAAGAGCCAAGAGCAAAATGACAAAGAATCTAAGCATAAACAACACAACAACCTCAAAACCCCTACAAAAATGCTGAATAGGCCAACTAGCATTAAGGATGTGTTTTGAATATGAAGAAGTACACGCTAACATACCAACACACACACACACACAGAGTGAAGCTGTGCTGCTGTGGTTGAATGGGTTTGGTCTGAACTGACACGCCGGAGTGAAAACACTGCCACATGGGCTGCCCTGCATTTTAACTCTGCCTTCACACTGAGGGTGTGTGTGCGAGACCAGACCTTTTCTCACACTCATGAGCATTTGATGCCAAATTCACACTCTTTAGCAGCATGAGAAATGTTGACAAGGCCTTCAATCACACGCAGAAAAACACAATCTGGGATAAGGAGGTGCACAAACATCAGCATGGAGAGAGAAACACACAGAAACAGAGGACAAGCTTTGCTGTCTGACACCCGCAGTATTAGGCAATCAAGATGTTTGATTGAGCTTGGAAACATCTGATCATGCATGAATCCCATGACTCCTGAGTCACAGTCAAACAAAGGGATTAACGGAAGGAAAGAATTCAGGCAAAGACAACAAGAACCAAATTTGTCTAATACCTGACACTAGCTCTGACAGTAAAAGAAGCTGCTGTACCATGAGACAGCAGTGTGAACATATGAACGAGTGCATGTGTGTCTGGACAGCATCAGGAGAGGGCTGCAGCAGAGAAAAGCCAGCGACAGAGTGCTATCAGTAAATGTCACCACCACACAGTACTGTAAGAGCAGCCAGAGCTGTGTCTGTGACGTCCCTCAAGGGGTCAGCAGTCAAATGCCACATGTAAGTCTTGAACAGCACAAGCTGAGAGCAACGACTGTGTGTGTGTGTGTGTGTGTGTGTGTGTGTGTGTGTGTGTGTGGGGGTGTGGGTGTGTGTGTGTGTGTGTGTGTGTGTGTGTGTGTGTGTGTGTGTGTGTGTGTGTGTGTGTGTGTCCATGAATGAACATTTTATTGCATTTCATTTAGAAAGCCGCCTGTTGATAACAGGGATGAACAAAGCCACATCAGGGCCAATCCGGCCATATTTTAATGGATCCATAATCTGTTTTTTTCATTTTACTGCATATCACTGCATATAAAATCCCAGAATTCAGACACTGAGGTTCGATTCGCTGAAGTCTGACACTAATGATCATCTGCAAAGAGCAGCGTACAAAACATTCATGTAGGCTACCAGCTTCTCGTTTTTAGCCGAGGCTGACTGTCGCTTTCACCGATTAATTACCAACGCCGCCCACAGCAGATCATAACAGTTGTCGCTAATTAATGTCAATTCCGTGATTAATTTGACGACAGGCCAAAATTAAAATTGCTCTTATCTTTTGTGAGGGATGACGCCTCACTCCGTTAACGGGGTGCAATCAGAGTGTCTCTGTAGCTCCAACAAATCCAACAGCGTGATACATCTTCTCTCTAGCGGATCCTCACTTTCATAAGTCGCACTCTCCAGAAAATATTACAGTCGAAAAATAATCAACTGGACAAACTGTAATGGAGACAGACCTTCTAAATGACCTCAAAGCTGGTTTGGCATCTTTGTGCTGACATTTCCTATTACTTATCGGCCAATGTGTACACTGATACGATACATCTGCAACAACTAATATCAGCCAATAAATCCCCTCAGCCAATTTATCAGTCTAGCTCAAATGCACACAACCCTTTGTGGTGAGTAACACTGAATGTGCACATAACTTTTGTCTGTTTACAAGAAATCTCCGGAGTACACTTCGGATTGCAGTAATTACTTTTGGAGAAAATGTGGTGGAAGTGATTTGTTGTGTCACAGCAGGGGTAACGTCAAAGCAAGAGTTTCTCAAAACAAAGACCGTGTTTCTTGTAAGCTGCATCAGTTCCTGTTACAAAGGGAAGCTGCTAAGTTTAGTTCCCAGTTTTGCCTTTCCCTTACAAAAGATGACAGAAATTTCTGGAAGTCATTATTCCATCAGGCTATAATTTAATTGCTCTGCAAGGTGCCTTTGTGGAAACTCAGCTTTACCTAAGCTATGCTAGAAGAACAGTACTCTTCCTGTTTAGCGCCATAAACCAGTCAATCACACGGACTATATCATGGCAGCGAGCCTAACTAATAAAAAACTGCCAGTCTTCTCAGTGATTTATTGTTACTAATCACCTCCATGCAGCGCCTTTACGATGTTGACACAATATGCTAACACTGCAATGAAAATAATTAACTTCTACTCATAAAATTTGGATTAATCACTGTTTCTCAACATTGACCACAAAATCATATTCTTCACTGAAAGCATCAACAGATAACCAAACAAATTAAAGAAAAGGGAGGAACACAAGTGAAGAAACTCATAAACTGAAAAAAAAAGAGCAGCCAGATTTGCTGGAGGGCGCCACAAGATACAGAGAGAAAAGACACACATACACGCAGGGGAAAGGATATGATCCCAGAAAGTAGATATGACATTCACATCAAGGTAAGCATACAAGGGGGATGCAAAGTTTGGAAATCTGACACTATATCTGCGACAATGATACTACAGTGTACGATCATCTTTCAGCATGGGTGTATGGAAATGTGACCTGAATCCATTTACAGCGTCCCAGTGACCCACAAGGAAAAAACAGCCAAAACTGGTGTGTGCATGTACGTGCATGTGTGTGTGTGTGTGAGTGTGTGTTTGACTTATGCCGTTACTTCGTTTCAAGCTGTCTGGGCCATGCTATGAGTGGCTGGTAGACGTGAGCTCATACAATGGGCTCCTGTGTGAGACTGGATGATGGGAAGGAGAGATTAAACAAGGAGAGAGGCTGAACTGGGAAGGGCAGAACCATGCATCACTGTTAAACTGGACAAAGTAGTTGAACACGTCATTCAAAATAGTGTACGTGACGCCATTAGGTGTAAAAGGAGAATGAGAGTTTGGGTTTATTCTTAGCAAAAGCCACTTTACCTTTACTTTAAATATGTATCTATAACATATTTAGAAGTTACATGATTAATTCCAGTACTAGCTAATGCCTATGCAATTACATAACATTAGCATTTTGAGGGAGTGGGCAAAAAAAGCCTTTCCCAACGTATTGGGGTGCGACCTTTAATTGTTTAAGCGCACATGTGGCAAAACTTAGTCAGCTACACCAAAAGCACTACGCCCAAACTTTGGCAGAGAACGGGAAACTATTGGGGTTGAACCCAAACCACAAACCACTCTATTGCTTCAAATCCCTGAAAAAAAAAATGCACCCCGACTTGTGTAAGATTTCAGCAGAAACAAAGGGATGAGGCGAGGAGGAATGGAAGAAGAGACTTGCTTAGACCTTGTGTGACACCTCCCTGCTCCTGAAATTGCCTCCCCTCCCATCCCTTCCCCGGCCCACAACCACATGAAAGGCCTACTGGGTTGGGTTCCCATATGGTGAGGAGACAAGAGGGTGTGTGTGTGCGTGCGTGTGTGTGTGTGTGAGTGTTTAGACGGCTTAGCTGGTTAAGGGGCTCTCTTCGACCTGGTGCCCCTCGCCTTAAGAAGCCACGCAGACAGCTGCTTTCCTCTCACTCTCTCTCTCTAACACACACACACACACACACACACACACACACACACACACACACACACACACACACACACACACACACACACGTCCCTGCCCAATTAGGACATCCAGTTATGTTTTTAGTGGCTGCTTACCATAACCCCCCCCCCTTCACCCTGCCCCTTCCCCTCCTGACCTCACCACTTTTCTTATGAGTCTCATCTCCTTCCCCTTCCTGCTCGTGTGCAATGTCACATCCCTAAATAGAAAAAGATGATTTTATGTATCATGTGCAGCAACAGACTGGCTAAATGGGACGTGAATGGAGTATGGGGACTCATTTAGTGTCTTTCCAAAAACTGTAAATCACAAACTTGACAGAAAATTACAGAGTTTCAGATACATTTCCAGGCTTTTCAGAGCTGTGGAGAAACCCTGTTACATTTGAGGATAAGCAGCATCAGCCTGAGTGACAGAGTGACAGAGCATCCATTGTTCAGCTCTCACAGTCTGACATGCTTGTTCATCCTTTTACAGTGCATGTAAAATTTTGAGATAAACAAAGAGAAATACACCTAAAGTCAAACAAAGGCAACACTATGACAGTGAAATGAAAGGTTAAAGAGTTTGTAATTAGTTCAGTTCAAAAGCATTAATTATTCCAGCTGTCAACACTTTTATTGGTACTCTTTATCCTCCCTGACCTCTCAGCTCTTTTACCTTATCCTCTCCTTTCCGCCTCCTCCCTGTCACAGCTCCCTCTCTTTCCATTCAGCTGCTGAGTTGTGACTGTTGCAGAATGGTCAGCTTTCTGGACGGACTGGGCCAAGACCCCGTGTGCGCAAAATTGGCGTGAGTGCAATTTTAAGTGTGTAACTACACTGGTGTGCCAAAGGGAATTAGCCTCTATTTTCCTCTCTCTGTTGCGTATAGCCGTGCCTGACTTGTCAGCCTGAACAGCAAACAGTTCAATTCAAAAAACTCTTTCAGGACAGAGGCATGAAAAGAGAGAGAAAGGGGGGAGGCGGAGGAAATGCAGTGAGCTAAGTATCACAGTAAGACTGGTTTGGAAGTTAAGTCAAATTAAAGTGAACAAAAGGCAAACAAGTGAACATTTCAATGACATGTGCATATATGTATTCTGCATGAAAACCATATGGAGGAAGAGAAATTTGTTTCACCTTTAAAAAAAGCTGGTGCTGTACACTGGTGTCGTAGCCTGTAACCAGTCAATCCACTATGCACAGCGGCAGGTCCTCTGACTGTTGTTGGACCCTTTTTCTGAGTCAATATGTACTTTATAGGCTAACAGGTATTTTATCATCTCTACGAAGGTTAAGTTTTTAGCCTGAAGCTTTCTTATCCACCTGTAACCTGGAATCCTGCTATTTTGCCAGCTGGGAAGAGGAGAGTCAGATATTGGGAACCAACTCTTGTTGTAGATTTCCACCGCCTGGTGATTTGGTTTACCATGTGTAATTGTTTTCATTGTTGCAGGAGCACACAGCTGCAGTTTAAACGTTTCTCTGATATGACCGATAACTCAGCAAACTGTACATATTTTCTGCAGTGTGAAAAGTTTGCATTTGTCAACGTGCCCTAAAGTTTCCTTAAACTTTAAAAAACACAACATTACTCACTAATTTTCTTCCATAGCTGTGTGTGGGAGTCAAAATGGACGGAGGCAGGAGGAGGTCACAGTGCTGTGTTTCCTCGTTTTTACTTCATATTTATGAGAAGTAGTTTAAGAGAAAGAGAGAAAAGTAAAGACATACAGAGTGGGAGAGGAGAAAACATAAATGGAAATGGAAAAATCTGGTGAAAAGATAGCAGCACACGGCACAAAGACCAGACTTGTTCATGAATGATTGATAAAAGAGAAAGATTGATGGATTTCTATTTTCCTCGCAGCCCTCAGGGGATCTGACATTTCCATGCAGACCACTCATCACTGCCTCAGTCTTTGCACAACAAAGATCCTCAGTCTCATCTCCAGAGTATCAGGGGCCCAGAGGACCTCTGCTCCCCATGGCCAAGAGCTCTTACTGGGCTTATTAACCTGCTTTCCCATCCCATCTTCTTCGCGGGCCTTTGAGCCTCTAGACGAAGTTTTTCCAACCAGGAGGTTGGGGGTGGAGTGGAGGTGAGGCCCCAACAGTAGGAGACACAGCTGACGGGGTGAATTCAGCTTGATTCAAGCAGACTGTAGGGGCACATTGTCGGGGTTAAGGGCGCTCAGGGGTTGGTCTTTTATGTGGTGCCGTCTCGTTAGCGGCTGTCGGCCTCATTGAGGTTAACAGATCAAACGAAGGAGTTTTGAGTCTGTGTGTGTGTGTGTGTGTGTGTGTGTGTGTGTGTGTGTGTGTGTGTGTGTGTGAGAGAGAGACAGACAGACAGACAGATGGGAATAATCAGTGTTTATACAGGTGATACAACTTAAGAAAAAATAAAAGTGCTTTTTAAAATTGTGATATCTGACCAGTCTGATATTCAGGAATATGCACAAGAATATGCAAAACATACAGCACAGGAATATGCACAACATACAGCCAAATAAAATCTGTTTATCTGCACAGATACACACAAAACAAAAGCATAATTTTTCACATATCTGATAGAAAAGACACACCAAAACTTATGCTGGAACAAGAACTGAGGATCAAGTGAGGAGTTAGACTAAAATTACAGCCTGCGCCCCACAGCTCCACACAGTTACAATGGAAACAGTGCAACTGGAAACGCACAAACCCTGAACACAGACAAAATGCCCACCGCTCTGAGGTTGGAACCTGATCCTTAACAAACAGCAGTGGATCCAACTGGAGTGAAACTGCCCTACAACGACTTCAGCCCAGATGACACCACTGACAGGTGCACAGAATAGCTACCTGATACACTAGCATCGCTGAACAATGCTGTTCATATCCTACAGACTCTTTTCATCAGTTTGCATGCTCACACTTTATTGCTTGAAAATATGTTTTACTACAGCCGACAGCATCTTTTGCTGCTATGTGATTTGACAATCACAAAGTTTCTCAACAAGAAAGCTGAACACAAGGGGCAGTGGATCAAGTCTCAACTCTCCTGTATAAAACTGGGCAAAGATTTAACTACCGATCATAAAATGGTAAATGGAATGAAACTTTGCCCTCTTGCTGAAAAAATGAATGCACAGGCAAGTAGCAGCCATACACTGAAATCTTTGTTGAACCAACATCAGCGGGCATCTGAAACCTTTTATGAAAAAACACCTGGAGCTAAGGAACACACCTAATCAAACAGCTACAATGGTCATAGCGTTCTTCACTCACTCAAGCACACACACCCTCAATCTCCTTCCACACACACACACACACACACACACACACACACACACACACAGAATGAGAAGGTCAAAAACACAGCTGAGTCAATACATGCGGACACAAGCTGGCAGCACCCTCAAGCAGGTTGCAGGTTTGTGACAAAACGGTTGGACAAATCAAATCCCAACACTTTCACTCCTGAAACAACCATTGCTGAAATACCTTGAGAAAGGCACTTTCTTGTTAGAGTCACATTTAGCTTTTGCAGGAAAAAGGCAAGTTTGTACTCATAATCTGAGATTCCACAAACCAGCACAAACCTCAACATCTAAGACAGAAGAAAGCTCAGGTGAAGTACAGCAGCAGCTAAACAGCCATGATACATGAGCAGCACTGGCTCGCAGCACCTCAGTGGAAGGTGGATTAAAATGACTCACTTTGATATTATAGCACAAGTGCAAATGTCAACATTCACGTAACAGGCAAGTAGCAAGCAATTGCTGATATCCATCATTACGTGCCTCCGCACCCATCTTACTTATAAACCAACAGGTAAGACTCATGTACAAACACACACGCACGGGTTGTTTCCCAGCGTACGTTCTGCTGCTGCCTCCGTTATTGGGCAGTTACAGGAATGGGCGTGCAGGCTCCAGCAGGGTTTAAGGAGATTAACCATTCTGTAGCCGTATGAAATCATATTCCTCATAATCCCCATCACTGACTCCGAAAATCCCCTCTCACTGTGTGGCATGGGAGGGCCTCTCTAAATGTGCTCTCTTGTTCTTTTGAACACGAACACCCATACACATGCTGCTGTGCGCCCGCGCGCGCGCGCGCGCGCGCGCGCGCGCACACACACACACACACACACACACACACACACACACACACACACACACACACACACACACACACACACACACACACACACACAAAACAGCTGGGTGTTTCAGAGAACATTTAACATACAGATGTATAGGATTACAGAGTGTGTAGATGTGTGTGTGTGCGTGTGTGTGAACTTTGAGACAAACATTTACTGTGCATTATTGAATAGCTGATACACACAAGCAAGGATGGAACAAATAAATACATCAGTTAATGATGCACCCCGCAATGCAATATGTTATTAATACACCAAAGCAGTAACATATTCATTCACTGCACATGCTGCTGTGTGTGTTTAAACATACTAAGACTGAAGACTGCAGGTGGGGTTATTTTATCATGGGTTTTGATAGCTGAAGTCATGATGTATTAAAAAGCATAATCATGATCCCACAGCACCGCTTCAAGGCTACTAACTTGTGTGCGTGTGTGTGTTTATCAAAGTTATTGTTCTGCTTAAGTGTGGATGTTTGTGTGCACATGCTGCAACCAGTCCTTGAACTTATTTTTTACTTCAGGCAACGTTCATGTTTAATGGACTGCAACACAACCATAAAAGCACTGGCATTACCTTTGCAGCACTGTGTGTGTGTTTGTGTCACTGTGTATGTGTGTTCAGCATGCAGCATGGTGCAGAGAAGATGTAGATTACACAACAAGTGGTTTGGATTTGCTTGCACTGCTTTCTGCACTCACAGACGAGAGAGAAAGGGTGAACCCTTACACAATTTCAAACCTCGTCAGTGGTTGTAGAAGAAAAATGACATTCTGAAGCATATGGGGATGGAGAAATAGATGACAGGGACCGGGATTGAGAAAGAAACCATGAGATAAGATGGAGGACATTTGAGAGAGGGAGGACAAGGAGGAAAACTGTGAGAGAAATAAGACATGGGACACAGATAAATAAATGTCAAGGAAATGAAGGAGGACAAAGAAACATGTTATCATTGTTTTACTCTTACATAACTCTTGAGACTTAATGTGGGTTGACCAACATGATCGCTCGCACAGACAGGAACAGCCCATGTAAACAGTACTTGAGCAGCAGTAGCCTGTGTATCGGGGGAAACACTGATAGATGGATGCTTTAAGGGGCACAAGCCAGTTTAAATGCTCACATGTACGTGCACGTACACACAGCAACACACACAATGAGGTCTCTGTGGATGCGGCAGACAGCTAGAGCTGCTACAGAGGAAGATTCACTAGTCAATGGGGATTCCTGTGCAGAGTATGTCATACTTCATAGTGACAGGCACTTTCTCAGACACACACATGCACACAGACAGACACAGAAAGATGGACAATGAGCCAAGACAAGGGAGGAACAGAGAAAAGCACCAACTTATGGCCTATTTGTTTTGAGTAATTAACAGACAATTAGCACTGTAAATAAACTGTCTCAAACTCTGTGTATGGGTGTGTGTGTGCACTCAAAAACATGTGCTACCTTTCTGCAAACTGTGTCCAGCCGCAAGCTGAGATGTCCAAACCAAACACACAGCCAGAGTGAGAATAAACAGAGAATATTTACAGATGAACCACACATTTTAGAAACTGATTTATTTCCAAAGTGAATTTTCTAAACTGAATCAAGAGTAACTAAACAAAACCAAGAGTGTGTGTGCAAGACGGTCAGGGAAAGACAAAGAGGAAACACTCCACTAAAACAACACAGCTGACAGAGGCAGGGAAAGAGGACAACCACTCTTTTATTTTTAGTCTCTCAAGTCGTGCTGACTCTGCAGTAGATAGAAAGACAGAGATTAGCAGGTCTGATGAATGAGTAGGTTGTTGAAATAAAGACAATTTCAATGTTGGAAACTAGTCAGGAAGAACTCGAATATTTAGGTTTATTGTCAAATCAAGACAATCTAAGCTACTAATAATTCTGAACTAGACAAAGTCAGGATTTTAGGATCTTGACCAGGCAACTTTTTAATCAATTTCTTTGACAATTACAGCAACACACTAAACACTCTCTGCACAGCAAAGGATTTTCTGTCCCAATGCACAGTTATCTATTATATCTGAAGCTGTTACATGTCCAATTTTGTGAGTTAGTGATAAATATCACTTGACAAACCCAAGTTTCTTTACTCTAAATAGACACCAGTTAGCAACTTCTATTTTCATCTCCATGTGGTGGTAGTGGCCAGTTGTTAGCTTAGCAGGCTGTTCTCTTTGCTTTCTACATGCTACACTATGTCAATACTACGTTTTCATTTCTAGCAAGAATCAGCTGACTCAGTGTTAGGTGGTAGATTTCAGCTGGAGCCTTTTTCACGGAGCTGATTGTGAAATAATTTTCACACTGTCTTGGTAGGCTTGGCTATGAAAACAAAAAAGGGCTCACCGAGTAGCCAAGACTCACGCGAGTCTCCTCACATGACATCAGAAAGGCTTTACAGAGAGAGGATGTTCTTCACATATTCTACTGAACGTCTTTTCTCATAATGTTCAGTGTAAAGTCAAGCTCATCAAATGTTTTCTTTCCAATTGTGGGAATGTTGGTCATGTCCAGTTATTAGAATATGTCTGATAAAAAGCGTTATAACATCACAACAATAGTAGGTAATTAGTAAATTAATATAAAGTGGCACAGAGCTGCGTTGAGGCTTACAAGTGCAAGACAAATCTGACAGCACCAAAGCCAAATTCTGTATACTGAACGCATGCATGTATACTATATGTGTTATGCATACAGTGGGGGTGGGATATGCACACAAAGTATATATAACAACCGAGGTCAACATGCTGACAATGGACCCCCCTTTGACCGTTGGCAGGAATTGAGGACAACAGATTGGTGTCACCATTCTTTGACACAAACACACAGAGGGCAGGGCGGTGACAGGAGATAAAGCTTTTTGAAACAGAAACAAGTGCCTCACTCAAAACTTTACAATTAGAGTTAATTTCAGTGTCTCTCAATACTATCACATCGGTTATTGGATTTTGCGAAAGTAAAGAATCTTACAAACTACACTGAAATGTAAAGAGCATTTTGTGCTGACCACTCTGTCCCTCAACAGTCTCTGGGGCAATAAGAAAGACAAAAATCACACAACAGTTGCAAAATAACCTGCCTCACACCACCATCAGCTACACTAACATTGCTGATGGAAGACATACACGTCCAACTGACTCAAATCTTGGATTCTTCCATCATATAATTGGCAGAGTCAAGTGTTACACAATACACACGATAGAATAAACAAATTCTATGATGTCCCTCAAACATCAAACATTGTGTCTCCTTGCCTAAGACAAAACCTTGATCACACACTCATTGCTCAGCTTGTTTATTCAGCTGATGAAATTCAAGTTGTCTCGTGTTTACAAGACTAAAAATATGCCTGAAAAGAGCCAACAGACAGCTGTTTCTAAGGAATTATCTGCCAGTACAAATATAGCCCCAGCTCTACCCCAACTTCTCATCCTCCCATGACCAGTTTTTAAGGGCAAATATTCAGTTTGATCACAAATTTAACTGTTGCTTGTTCTGTTCAGCCGTCAAAGCCGATCCAGAGGAAGCCCCAGGTCACTGTCGTCTGTATTTTCTGCAGGTTAATATTGATCTTTCCAGTATGATTTGTAAAAGCCACTACATTTATACAGCTTCTAATGTGAACCGTGACAATGGCTACAGGACGTACCACTCAATGCCCGTGTGTGCATGGGTGTGTGCGTCTGTATGTTTCCATGTGTGTGTTGGTTAAGTGGTGCAAGTGACAGATGTGGCAGAAAATCCCTGTTTATTTTTCCTGAGGCGGTCACAGAGTCAGAGTGTATGTGTGCCTGTGTGAGTGTGTACACTGTGTTTCCAGGCCCTGAGTGCAGTAAAGTGCAGATGCGGATGATAACAATAGCCTTTATGTTCCTGTAAGATGAGCTCCCACCTGCTGCAGAATGTCTTTATGTACTGCATGGATGTGTGTTTGCCTGTCTGTCTGTCCATCTGCCACACACTTCACTGCTAAACTGTAATATTAGACAGGATGTCTTCAATCCCATATTTCGTTGCCATCTAAAGTGGTTGTTGTGTAGCTTTACAGGATTTCTTTTGTTTATTCTGTCACCTAATGAAAAGTTATGAGGCTTCAACAGGTTTGCTAACCACAGTTGCACTGTAGTTGATATAACCACCCATGTTGAACCCCTGTGACACCCTGCACTGAATCCATTTATAACAACTGCAAACATGGGTTTTTCCCAAGATGCTGCTTTGTGTGAAAGGGGTATATCAATATCAACCGTACAGCAGCTGCCATTGTGTTGTGGGTTCAGTGGATAGCTGTCATAAAAAGTCTAAACATACAATTAGCAGCACAGGTGCTAGAAGAAAAAGGGTGAATCTGAAAAGTTCATAAAAATATGCTTTAAGTACAACAAGTTTGTTGGCTGACAAAGAATGCAAAACAGGGAAAGAGGCTCTGAGTGTGACAATGAGCATCACATCCACACAGATGTAAGCAACCTCTATCGTACAGACCAGAGAAGAAAGCTGCTTGAAAACAGCTGGGAAAACGAAGTTGCATGTCTCACTGCTGGCATGACCTAAATCACACAGTCAAACTGGCCGCAAGGATGCTGCTGTGTGAACATCTGTGATTTTTACCTGATCATCATAAGTGAACTGAGAATCGTTAAGCAACATTATCTGAACGCAAAGCAGATCAAATGCATCAGTGCTGATCTGATCATTCCGCACCTTGAAATTAATTATGGTAGTTCCAGACTGTTTCAACAAGTGTGCAAAACACTGCTACAGGCAATGTTTACTGCCTCACTGCAGAATCAAAGTAATAACGCTGCCACAACGCATGGTGCATTCAGTATCTACACCGCAATCAAATTGCCATGAATAAAGACCTGAGAGGCAGCTAACGGACAAAGGCACATGCTAGATTTTTAATGGTACCATTAGGCCTTTATCGTAGACTTCTGTGGATTGAAACTGGCATACATTACTCATAAATATTGTGTTGTCTCTCATTTTTGCATGACATGGCTTTATCTACAAGCAGTTGCAGACTGTAGCTGCCCTACTCAGCCCTCCTGACTCCCTTGTAATTCAGAAAATGACTTGAAAAACAACAGACACCATCAACATCCCTGCAGTTTCCTTCACTTTCTGAGAGATCAGATATGTGCAAACTAGTACATACTCAATCTACTATGAACTATGATAATACGCCTATTATAGTATTACCTAAATCTGGTTAATCACACTCAGCAGGCTGTGGTGGGTGTGTAAATGCAGTATGTGGATGGAGTACACATGCCAGGAGATCATGATTTCCAAAAAAATGCATAGATGGAGGAAGTATAAAAAGGTAGAGGGAGAGAGATAGAAAAGAGACATACAGAGCAAGACAAAACATGTATTAAAAGAGAAACAAAGAGTGAGGCAAAGATGAAGGGCGAGCAGGGGCCTTGTCTTTGTTGTGGTCAGTGTGGCAGTATGAGGGATGACATCAAAGTGCAGAGGATGGACAGAGATGAGAGAGGAAAGGTCTGGGAGCCATATGAAACAACAGGAAGAGAGAAAGGCAGAGAAATATAGGACAGGGAGTAAGAGAGAGGGGAGAGAGGAAAGAGAGAGTTTAAAACAGAGGAAAGAGGGAGGGAAAGCTGAGACAAAAAAGGGAGAGTGGCTGACAATGGAATATGCTGAAGCATCATGTCACATCTGTGCAGGCTCAGATAAACAGCCACATACGTACACTAAACATAAGCTGTGAAAGTGTTTTGTCAGATGTTGTGTAAGAATATACAATCTCTCTGAAGGCACATTTGGTTCTTTTTAATTTGCCCAGCCAAACGCAGGGGAGCACGGCAGAGCACAGGCTCATCTGTTCTCAACAGATTTCACCTAAGTACTGCTGTCAGTTTAGCTCTTGTTTGGCTCTCCAGAGGAAATACAACTGGACTGAACATCTGGCTATTCGTAACACTTTTTCTCCAAAACAATAGTTGTGTAAAATCGGAACTGAACTCAGCTTGAACTCTGCAATTACACTCTTCAACTGCACCTTTCTTCAATGTGTGCAGTAATGGAATACATCAGTTGTAGTGCAGTTAATGCAAAATCCACAAGCAAATGCAAAGAAATGTGCATATACCATACACTATATACTCAATTTTCCTGCAGTGCTACAATACTATTCTAGGATACTACGTGCAGCTAACAAATGTGTAACCTTCCAAGAGATGGAGGGGTGTCCATCTCTGGAGCCTCCTCCAAGCACAGGTCATGACAGTGGGAATTAAATCTTGCTCATCTCCCTGCTGGCTGGTTAAACCCTGGATTACCCTGCAGCACCCACAACTGCCAACTTGCCAACCTGCAAGCCCTGCATCTGGCTCCTCTGAGTGTATGAACGTGGCACGCGTGTGTGGACAGCCATGATTAAATCTTCACAGAGACTTTATGCTGTGTAGGGGAAACCATGTCTGAGCCATGCACCACCGGTTCAAGGGTGTTTTTAGTGGGCAAGAGGTTTAGACAGTAGAGGTAGAGATCAGAAAGCAGCATCTGTTCCTTCATTGCAAGTAATATTCCATGATACGTTCAGCACTTTATATTGGTAAATCAGGGGGCTCCCATGACTTGTCTTTTGCCCAGAAAATTTCAACGTACTATGAACAAAATTAACAATGAAATGTGAAAGAGAGATGAGCATGGCATGAAATAAGTGATAAAATAAAGTCATCTGGTATTCACTGCCTTCCTATCAGTTGGCACAAGCTTAACACGACTGCTCAAACACACACAGTCACACATACACACCTCTAAATTTAGCCGTTTTCTTATTAACTTTACTGTCTCATACCATGGAGAGCAAATCCGTCTCTGACAGATTTAGTTTTATTCAGCAGAAGAACTGTCAGACGGCGCTGAGTAGAGGCAGCTGGAGTTGGGACATCACGTGAAGATCAACAAGTATTTTATGGCAACGGTGACAGACTGCAAGGGCATGTGTGTATACATACAAAAAGACAAAGGTTTAAGAACAACACTTGCATTCATCAGTCATCTCCACCTTGTATTTTCACTCCCTAACACTCCTCTGTGCCCACGCCAGGGCTGCGACTACATCCTGGGCAGTCTGCACAGAGGCGTGAGAGAGGGCGGCTGCATGTATACACACATTCACAAAGTCCAAGTCAGATGCAGTTCAATGGCTATATCCCTCCACTTCCTGGAAGGCTATAGCCCTTTCCCACTCTTTTTCCCTATTTTTCTCTCACTTCTTCTTCTGTCTCTGTGCCTCCCGACCCGTCTCTTTTGTTCCCCATGGGACCAGGTCGACCTCTAGAACCAGGCCAGGCTCCTTTCACTGGAACGAACCCTGTGGGAACTGACTTGTGGATTCTGGCTGCGTAATGACTGCTCTCTATCAATGAATGGGGGGGGACATGGCAGGCCAGAGTGAATAGTGACGAGGGGGAATTGAGGTGGGATACACTGAGAGTGCATGTGTGTGTGTGCGGCAAACAGGAAAAGAAGACATTTAAAAAACAATAAACAGTAATTAGTTTATGTAGGCATGGCTGCGCTTTGTTATTCTTTGTCATGTGATAAGGGGCACAACTGGGATCTCAGTCAGTTTAGTTTCACTGTCGTTATCGTCACTACCGGGTTGAACTTCTATACACAAACACCGATGGCCGGCGGGCCAGCCGCCTGAGCCAAAATGTCCATCAACAAACAAGCCAAGTGTGTATGTGGCCATGCACACACCGGTCCTTGAGCAGCACTTGATCATAGCACACACACTAAACATGATAGCATGCTACAGAAGAAAGATGGCTGGGCAAAGACATACATCTATAAATAACAGGGATGTGGGGAGGAATGCACAGGCATTTTGCATGCATGTCTATGAGAGGAGGATTGACTGTGGACATAAGCAAGTCGGTCCAAATTGTCTTTTCTTGCTCAGTGTGTGGGTGTGTGTCTCTACTTCAGAGCCCTACAGCTGCTGGTAGCTCATGGGCATCAAGATATCTGACAGGGAGCCCCTAAGTCTCTTCTAACTCCAATTAACCTTCACTAGATCGACCTACTTTCCACATTAAAATAGCATACTCCCTATTCAACGCAGTGCTATATTTGGCAGTGGGGACTTAGTCTTTAACACACTTCACTTAAAAATCAAAGTTGTGACATGTCACTGGGTGAGGCTAGTAAGTCCCCCATCAAAGGCCCTTTACACTGTGGAATTTTGGTCTGTCCCAGAATTTTTTTTTTACAATTTTGAGACAAATGTGGTTAAATCTCTGGTCATCAATCAAAAGCTGTGGTCTTAGTATGTAAGCTTTGGAAATAAAAAACAGGCTGCGTCAGAGTTCAGGCAGTGTCAGACATTCAGGGCCGACAATCCAGCATTACACTATGTCTTTATACATATTTTCTTCAAACTCACTTTGAAAAATCTGCCTTCATGTTGCCCTCTTTTCCCATACTCTCTGCACATAAGTGTCAACATTATGGTAAAAGCTTGTTTAGTGTTTTGCTATCTTCAAAACATAAGAGTGCCCACAATGGATGACGCAAATTGATGTTGTTTTTTACTATTTACATTGTAGCTCTATGATTCAACAGTATCATACTGTCTGGTAGACACTGGGGCCAAGACTTTCTCAGATCTTCCTCACACAGTCAGACACGGAATGATCATAAATTATTCAAGATCCTAAATACTTTTCCCTACTATGGACACAACACCAAGGCCATGCAGAGTTTACCTGTAAGCTATTTAACTTTAGCATGAGTTATCTGATAACATTTTCTAAAAGTCCTGTCAGTTCTTACACAGACAAAGTTGTTTTATTTGGAGATTTTCACCACATTTCTCCTCTTAGCTGCAAATGACCAGCACCTACAGTCCTCTCCTCATATTCAGACAGCATGACATTACCATGGGTGCAACTTGGCACTGTACACAGCGTATCCTTGTTTGTCTGTGTCTGAATTTAATTGTCCTGTCATTGTCCCAGTCATCTGAATGTCATAAATTGATCAGGGTGTGGCAGTAGCAACGTGTCTGACTGTGAAATTTATTGTCTATCCAACACTAGTAATCCCTTATGGTTTGTCAGACAATATGTAACTGTTGCCAACAGTTGACATCAGTAGATGTCAGCCATAGCTGAGCTGAGCTGAGCCGACTCTTGTCGGCCTACAGCAGAAACCCAAACCAGGCTAACCAGACTTTGCTTAAACTCTGGACTCTGAAGTGTCAGATGTTCCCCTCTGAGGCTGGAGAGAATGACCTCTGACCTGGTGACCAGTACACTTCAGCACAAATGGCTTAACAGTGACGTGAGACAGTCAAAATACACACCGGGAGGAAGATCCCATTTGCCTATCGTGTCCCTGTTTAAACTGCCCCTGATATTTGACTGCATAGCAAACAGCAGAACAAGATACTACACACACACAGTCACTACACCCTTCCCTCAGTGTCAGTCCCCCAGCATATAGGGCCCCCTCTTTTTGCCCCTCACCAGTAATATGATCCATCTCTGACCTGAGGTTAGAGTAAGAATCCTGACCCACAGTGGTCAAAGACAACAGAGTGAGCAGTCACAGTTAGATGCTTACATGCAAACTATAAGATGAATTATGCCACACATCCCTTTGAGAGCAGATCAAATGCCTGATCTCATCAAATTTAAGGTAAAAAACAAGTAGCAGTGAGGTGTGTTTATTACTACAGTGTAAAACACTGAGCAAGAGGAAGCTGCAAAACACTATTATCTGTCAATGGATGATTTGTTTCAGCATTATATATTAATTTTCATTCAAATATCCACTCAAAACAACTCCACCAGCTGTTCTGTATGATGACGTATTCAAATACATCACTCCTCCTGGAGGAATGCTGGAGGGCACTTCACAAGACATATTTTAAAGACAGGTGTTTGTGTGGAAAGAGTCAGAGTTATTAATCTGAATTCAGTGCTTCTGTACATCCACTGTTGGCCTTGAGGCTGTGTGGGAGCTGGCAACTACAGATCCCTCAGTAACACACCGCATTCCAGTCTACTCTCTCACACCTCCTCTGAGTGAGCGCATGGCCTAAATGGATGTCGGCTTTAAGAAGGAACTCCCAGCCCCACCTAGGAAACCATGAAACTTCGAACAGGTACAGATAATAGCAGCTGTCGAGTCATGCCATGCAATAACACAGGGGATTAGTTAAATGTCTGGAAGCGGTCATGTAGCAGGTAACCCCTAAACACAGCTTGTGTGTGTGCGCGCGTGTGTGTGTGTGTGCACGCACGTGTTCACACACACTGCATTGCTCATCATACATCACATTCGCTTGTCTGGGAACTGTCTGCTCAGCTTATCATTTCTCTGCAACCAGTTTTTGAATGTGTGTGTGTGTTTGTGAGGGAGAGAGAAAGAGAGTGAGTGAGTGAGTCACAGTCAGACACAACATTGGGTGAATAGATAGGAGGAAAGACAGTAAAAAGGAAACAAAAGCTCATGACTCAGAACTTAAAAGTCCTCCTACTTCATCAATGCTCGGAGGAACTTGGGCTGCTCTTTTGCAATATCTTTGTGAGGCAAATGACATAAAATAAAGAAGCCATACAGCAAATCAATGGGAAACACGATCCCTTAACTACTATTATTATATACAGTACCCCATAACAACCTATTAAATCGGATGCAGGGGTTTGAGTCAGCAGACATGAGTTCACCCAAGGCTCTACTACAGGTCTGTATTGGAGCAGACAAAATGACAGGCTGATCAATCGTTTTGAGCTAGCACTGTCGCCATAGTATTAGCCAAAGTCTGAGTTAATATATAACCGCTGTGCTTGAGACTACAGGGTAGCAAAAACAATTCACAAAACAACTAAAGATAGCGCAGGCTCCTGCAAAGTAAACTGACATCCCATTTATCTTTGAGTTGACCAACTTTGTTTACATGTATAAAACAGCACGAAGAAATGCGACGCAAGCCTGCCTCCTGTGATCACTGTGTCCTTTGAAGAGCTAAAACACAGATGGTGGGTGCGTTGAGAGAGATCCATCATTTCTGACAGGACTCAACACTCCTATTAACATAAGTCAACATACTCAAGATAAACAAAGGCATGAGTGCAGGAGACACCAGTCCCTCTGGTCACTGGTCCCTTCACGTGGACAAAATGTGACAGTCACCTTGGCCCTGACCAGCATCTCTCCACACCAATGATTATGTTGCTCTGACAGAGCAGCACAAGTCCAAAAGAAAGACATGTCTCTAGATACACACCATTCAAGGTCAGCCTTCTGAAAAGAAAACTCACTTTTATATCCTCTCAGATTTCTCTGTGAAATACATAAATATCAATCTGTGGTGAGAAATCATAGCGCCACGGTGCCATGTATGCTCAGAGATATTACAAGTCCGTGGCTCTAGACTAGAAGTTTATAGCCCTCTGGTTTTACTACAATATTACTACAGTAATACTATAGGGACAGAAACTCACAGGTACAGGCATACCCTCCATCTCACACTTAACTAAGTCACCAGCACTGCAAACTTACGGATTTTGATTTTCTTGGGATCAAACTTGTGGATTTCACTCTGCAGACTTTGCAGCCGTCCCTGGATCCTGCGGGATCTCCTGAACACCATGCCTGCCTCCATCTCGATGCCCAGGAAGATGTCGCTGGCATGTCGCGAAAGGTCGGAAAGTTGGTGAATTATGCTGGTCAGTGTATGACAGCTAACCTCATCCAAGGACGAGAACAACACGGGTTTTCGCAGTTTGCGTCTCCCGTTTTCCTCCGCCGGCGTCCAGCCATCCCTCGCCGATAACCTGCTAACACGCCGCGGCTCGATGCTCCTCTGATGAAAGGGCATATTTATTTCATACTAAATAACTCCAGCGGGACGGAAAAGTGTTCACGCAAAAACCTTACAGCTTTAAAACAAGTCCGAGACGTACTGCTGTCCTATGGTTTCTATCATTTGCGAGTCAATATAATCCTTCAATCCCGCCATATTTTTGTTTTTCAAAGCAAGGGACTTTGTACTGCTGTACACTGGAGACGTTGCCTCCCAAAGTCTATTCAAATTCAACCAGACAGAGTGCAGGCTGGAGAGAGAAGGGAAAAAAATACAAGGAAAAGTACGAAAAAGTACAAATGAAAACCCGGAAAACACTACAACCACCTGTGGAAACTGGAACCGGAGCCGCATACAGAGAGGAGGTTTACCTGCCTCCCTTCGGAGTCAGTGAGCCGGTCTGATGGAAAACATGGACTGTATTTCTTCCAAACAGAGCCGGAGGGACTGAGGCTACCGTCAAACTGAAAAGTTACAAGAAATCACACTAAAATCAGTGTTTTATTCAACTATGTCTTAAAATAATCATTAGCTATTACTCCTCATTTTATGGCAACAGACAGAGAGAATGAAACAGAGGCTAATACCTAACCAATTCCTTTAATTCACTTTTAATGATCTTGTTGGAGTAATGTTACATTACCAAATTGAGCACAATTTCAGTTAATAGGTTCAGGCAAGTTAATGAACTTTGAATTAATTTAATAAATCTGTCAACATGAAATAGCCTAATAAGCTCATACAAAACCAAAGGCAGAAAGCATTAAAGGAGTCTTCACTTCTGTCAACCCACATCTGAACCCCTAAAACTCATACTTATTTTATATAATATTTATTTTATTTAGATTAGATTTTTTTCAGAAGAATAATTGAACTTCATTAAACTAAGAAACAATGACATTAAAATGACCTGTTCCTGTAATAATGTGACGCTACAGTTAGCTAACCTACCATTAGCCAAGTTACAGGGTAGCTATTTTGAATTATGTTAGCTTAATAAACGTAATGCTAAGTTATTTAGCTAGCCAGTTAGTTTAAGTTAATACGTATTTACAGCTACCAGCAAAAATCCGACTGGTGTGGGGATTATTGTTATTATCTGGCGACTCCTATACTGCTTGTGAAATGTATGTTTTCTGCTATTTTAGTTATGACCAATGAAACAACCAAATGGCTACTGACAAGTTAAGCTAAGTTAGCTAGCTAGCTTAAAAAAAATGCGTACGTAACATTAGCCTACAATTTGTCGTTAGCGTCTTTATTTCAAACAAAGCACGTTAGTTGTTTGCTCATACCTTTTAAAATAACCACTGGAAACCCCATTCTCTGAACACTTGTCTCTGATTTATGTCCTCTTTGTGTGTACAAGGCATGTTTGTCCAGCGCCTGTGTCGTGTCCACCGCCTTGCATTCCCACCGTTCCTCTTCAAATTCCCAAGAGCAAACCCTCATCATTGATAGCATACCATTTACCCAGCTCAGCTTCAGTTCACTACATTCTTTTGAAAGTCTGGCCAACAATGTCCAGTTGGCAAAACGTGTCTGTAGTATTTAATGTGCCCCCTGGTGTCTTCAAGTGAACACAGCAACTTCAAGGATACCTCTATTGTGACACTCCAGTCATGTACTCCCACTATCCATGTTTGGACATTACTCAGCTACCTGCAGATCTTTACCTTCCTCTCCTGCTGGTACGTGCACTGCAACAGCTACCCAACATTAAAGTGTAAAAGGCTGACACAGCTACATCCCATCATGCAAAACATAGATTATCCTGTTACACATGAGTAACATCCGCACTTGTCCTTCCCTCAACGCAGAACGTGTTTGGCAGGAAAGCAGCATGAGGATGACACATTCACCGCTGGTGGAAAAAGGAACAAGCTAATACTGTTCTGTTGTTTCAAGGCCATTTTTTGGTGTGCTTACATTCCAACAGTGCTGCCTCCTTCTTCTGTTTGAATGTCAAACGTCAAACCCCAAAAAGGTGGGTAAAACAAATGACACAGCATGTGATAGCTTGCTAATCCTTTTTGACATATACTCAAATGAAAACAGTACAAACAGATGATTGTTACTTGCGTAACTGGGGTTTTAGTAGTTAGTTTAAGACGTGGCAAGGCAGGGAGAGCACAGGTGGATCTAATGATACTGAGGATGGCTCTGAATGCAGCCTTAATTAATGATACTGGTTACACCTGTTGTTTGTCAGGATGTCTGCTGAAAAAGTGTCTGTCAGCAGCAACATAAGTAATTCTTTGTATCTGTTTTGAGGCAGTGAATGAATGAAAGGAACTACGAAAAGTAGACAAACTATCCAATTCTAGAGATGAACATAAGTTTAATCAAGATTAAATATATGCCCAAAAAGATCTTGCAACTCATAAGAGATTCAAACAAATCAAAACAATACAAAAAGATGAGTTTTTCTGTCTGTCATGTCAGTGGACTCTTACAATTTAACGTTTCTGACAAGTTTTGGACTTTCATTCAGGGTAAAATGTATACATATATCTCATTCACCATATTTTACAGTGCATTGATTCTCAAAGCCATAGCCTTCTTCCACATCGAAAAAACCCACACATAAACTCGTTTATAGAATTATTTACATACAAGGCTTGAACATGTCCGCTCAAACCATTTGGTGAGCAATAAGAAACTTAAGAAAAACAAACATCACACTTCAGAACAGATGGGAACTTTCTTCGACTTTATGGCTCAGTTAAGCCATGAGTAGTGACATTTTGTTACACAATTCACTGAATGGATGAGAGGCAGGAGTGGCCTCTAATTAAATATTATGATGAATTGACGCCACTCAGCAAGGACATTGGAGGATTACTCAACTTGCAGGCCATTCCGCCTCTGTGTCTTCAAAGTTTGGTTGCATACACACATAAAAATGTACAAATACAGCTCAGTCAGCGAACAAGTGCAACGAAATGTCTCTGATGCCTACTGAACACACTGCTCGTGATGCACCTATGTGGTTGGTACACACAACGTGCATATGCGGTGTGAAACTGAACAACAATAAATCTAAATTATGGCGACAAATTAACTTAAAACAAAAAAAAAGTTGAATACATTTAGATGTCACAACTGAGTTAGTAAGCAACCACGTCATCCTGGACACAAAATGAGTCTACGTAATGTGTTTATTCACGATACCTTATTTGAGATGATCATATGAGTTAATTCAATCCAGGCAGAAAACGGCAACACAGTATGTTGTGTTATGGATTTTTGATTTCTGAGAGCTGCAGAGATGTAACAGTGCATCATGGCCTCCTAAACAGAATTTGTTATTGTTAGGTGTACGTATGTGTGTGTCAAATCTGAGTATAGCATCAGCAAACACACAGGACGATGAACATAAAAACCTCCCAGGTAATATTAACATACATCTGTCTTAACACTAGCACCTTTTTTCTTGATTCTTCATAAAGAACTGATGAGAAAGGGGCAGTTGACTTAATGTCGCGTGGTTTAACCTCAGAAACAGGAACACTGCTGTAAAGACGTGCTGAGGCAACTGCTGGAAGGTGGAACAAACTGAAACAGCATCACACAGATAAGTATATCTGTGGAAGAGAGAGAATATGTTTATTCAGTGATTTGTTTTCAGACTTCTTGCATGACACACTGACTTTATGAAGCCAGAAGGCTCACAACATTTTTTCATGTGCATGTTTTTGTATTCTCTCTCCCATAACACTTCATTTGGAGCTCACCTAAACCATGGAATGACTTCTTGCCTGTCCTTCATAGATTTTGCCAGCAGACTCCTTTATATTAAAAAAAAAAAAAAAAAAAAAAAACACTACTTCTGGTGCACTCTGTCAATCAGATTGTATCAAGAAATAAAAGGTGAAAGACAGGCTGGTTTTGTGTGGTAATGAGCCAAAAAAAGCACTTTTTCCACCACATCATCCTGTCAGATCTTCATATGCATACGGTGGCTCGGGAAAGGGATAACACACTACTGCTTTGCATCAAAAAGAATGATTACGTTTTTGTGCACTGGTGTATGTGTGTGTGTGTGAGACTTGGCAAAGACCAGAAGCTCTCCGCAGAACAGAAACCATAGTGTTATTAAGTACATCTGCCATATAATTTCATTTTCAACATTGTGTTCTTGTGGGATAAACAACCACCATCACTACCAAACAGGAAACAGTTGGCTCGCAGAATGCCGGACTCGCCGGGTTTCCGTGAAAGCGTCACTCGGGGCAGAAGCAGCCACAAGGCCACGTTGGACAGTATTGGGTTGGGGTGGTGACAGAAGAGGAGCCCAGGGTGAAAAGTGGCAGAACACAATATGAGAGCAAAGTCCTACAGCTTTGTCTATGTGAGCGCAGCAAGGACAGGTGGTGAATATACAACAAGAATACACACTCCTCTTCCAAGGACTTGATGACAGGCTCTAGCATGGGTGTGTCTTGGGGCACGCATACACATACAGTACATACATATTAGTCCAATCTCCAAACATGGGCTCCAGATGTGTCTTTGTCACCCTCTGGTGGTTTTGTCCAGAATAGATCTGATATCACTTTCTTCCTCACATGAGCGCACACATACAGGCCGTCATCGCACAAATCTCCACCTACACACAAACACATACGCACGTACATACATACATATGAACACACACACTCCTTGGCTCCCCCTGTGTCTGTATTCAGGCTTATCTGGTGTAGTAGACTCTGTAGTAAACACTCTTGGAGCGCCAGAGCGAATAGGAGTTGTCAAACTTGAGCAGGTAGACTCCGCGACCGGGGTACTGGTGGCTGCCGGCGTACACCTCCTCGTGACAGTCTCGCCGGTACACCGGCACAATCTCATCCACCTGGGGCTTCCCTGCCTCCTTCTTCGCCTTCTCCTCCTCATTGGGAGGATCACCTGTATCAGATTGAAGCAGGAGGGAATCACCAATGAGTCTCGTCTTCACTGTAATTACATGATGCTATCATTAACCCTGACACTATGGAGTTATATTTGTGCCTCAGTCCTGAGCACACGGTGGGATCATTTAATTATTCAATTTGAGGAAACAAAAATTCTATCTATTCTGCACTCTATGGAGTTCTTTCTTTGCTCAAGGAATAAGGCAGTCTCTTACTTACGGGGTCAAATTTTGAACAAAACTTTACCCCCGAACAGATACAAAACATGTATAACAACATGTGACACAATCTCCTGTGCAAAACACACAGTGTTGTTATACTAAATATACATACACAACTGCTACTACACCTTCAGAAGTCAAGTTTAGAAGGGCTGGCATATTAAGTTTTTACAGTAAACCAACAAAATCATGCAAATTCCACTGCACAATATTGCCTTATTATTGCCTACAATTCATTCTATTCACACGACTGCTCTGGTTTCCACCAAATAACACAAGCAAGACGTCCTCTGCCCCCTGAAGTGTTTAACTATGGTGTAGGCAAGTTTCTTTAGATAAGAATAAAATTTCATCCATACAACCAGTTATTCATCTCTCCACTGGCCCGTGAGCAAAGCAACATTCCTATTCAGAGCAACTGCGTCGCGGCAAAGATGGAAGATTAAAAGCCACCACGACTTGGCTTATCATTAAATAGCTGAATATGTGGTATGTAGTATCCACAGCAAATGGTAAAGAGGGTCTTACTTCCAACAGTGAGACTAAGAACAGCTAGCAAAGTTCCATTTTCAATTCTTGGAAAATAGTCTGTTTTGCATATTTTGTGTTTACATAATCATGAACGTATTACAGTTGGTAACCTGACACCCACGCACAACATCACAGTCAGTAAAACTGACTTTTCAAACACTGTTTTTGTAGTTGAACAACCACCACAACCTGCTCTAGCACTGCTTCCACACCTGCGAACACAGACTTCCCACCCACACCTCACCTTCTTCATCCTCGTCCTCATCGCTGGACTCCGACACATGCACGCTGACCGAAGCAGAGGCGGCATCCGTCCACTCGAAAAACACCCCGAAGCCGATGTCATAATAGTCCGTGGCAAACTCCCAGAACAGGTACGAGCCCTCTTCGTGGGTGGGGACACGCACTGTCACCACCTCGCCACGCCCCACCGTGATCACACTGTCTGCATCCTGCCGGATTTTCTCCTTGAAGTCCTTAATCTGCGGCCGTGTCCACATGGAGGGCGCAGCTATGACTGGTGGGGAGTCAGCTGTGATCAAAGGACAAGAGGCTTTTTACAACCTGTTGTAAAAATGTGCAATATAATCTGCTGGAGCAGGTTTCCAGTTGGGAAAGAAATATCATTCTTATTTCCTAATAAGTTAATTCCTGCCAGCATGCAGCAACTAAAAGCAAAACTAGCTCAACTAACACATTGTCAGTATATGTATGTCACAGAGAGAAAGAGAGAGAGAGCATGCACGCGTACATGTTGTTTTTTGCATACCGGGCTATCTATCCATCTTTCCTCAAAGCACTACTCTGAGAACGAGCAGCCAGCCACAGTGGATTCATTTGTATCAGGATGTATGTTTTGGAATCAGACCAAGGCCTTGTTCGCTTCTGTACTCTACAGTAAGCAGAACGTGCGGCTGGATGATACCTAAACCAGCAGACTATCATGTATCACTTGTTCCAGCTCTTCTCCTGCCTGCCCTCCAGGTCACATCAACAAGGACACAGCAGTTAAGAATCAGGTTTCAATTTTGGTCTAAAGCTTTGTTTGTCTGACAGAGAGTCCCCCTCCTCTGCCCTGTAACCATTCGCTGCACAATTGGGAAAATGTAGATTCTATCTGCATGAAGTCAACTTGAAAAGTTTTTGTTTCTTAAGCAAGATAAGCAGCCCACCAACCTAACAAAGGCCCGTTTTCTGAGACCTCTTCCGCCGGCTCTGGCTCTGGTTCCCGGTCCATGCTCTCCGAGTACGAGTCCGACTGGCCTCCATTGACTGTGGGGGCTTCCTCTCCGGCAGGCGGAGAGGCTGCACACAATGGTCCCGCTGCTGAGGCGGCGATGGGTTCCCCACTGTTGAAGCTGCCAGATTCCAGGGTGCCCTGCACCATCAAATCAGCCTGCTGCTGCTGCTGCTGCTTCTGTAAGGCCGCCTGGGAGCAAAGCGAGACAACACAGAGTTAAAACATTAAAGGCCAAACGAGAATGTGAGGCTGCACCATAATGCCTAAAATTGTTATCCTGATGACTTTGTCCAATACGGTGCTCATCACAATGAAGCATGATGATTTGAGGAGCTTAATTTTTTGTTGCCAACACCAAAGCTTAATATTTTCTTACTTAATACTGAAAATAAGAATCAATCAGTGACAGTCCCTCCCTTTGTGAGCGCTGCATGCTACCTGTTGCTGGGCCAGCTGGACCTGGTAGAGCTGCTGCATGTACTGCTGGTAGTGCTGCTCCTGGAGCTGTCGGATGAGGCCCAGCTGCTGCTCTGGGCTGTTGGGGTATTGCTGAGCAGCATACTGTTGGAACTGCACTGCCGTCTGCGCATTCAGTGCCGCCATTATCTGTTGTCTGGGACACAGGACACAGGAGAAGAGTTGGTGAGGAAGGAAATAGAGGAAATGGAGAGGAGAAAATGCGGGACAGTGGAAAGTTTGAGTGAAGGGTCATAATGAGTATGTGACCCCGCTGAAGTGCGATGATTGCCCTACTCCATGACTGAAAACACCTGCAGATATCAATGTCAGGGGAGTGTGATGATCATGCAGAAGTCATGCTGAAGACAAATCGATGCACTGCAAGCCTAAGCACATTATGTAGAGACGCACAGAGGGACACAGACACACATACTTCTGCTGCTCAACCCGTAGCCTCTCTTCCTCAGCCTGCCTCCTTTCCTCTTCCTCTCTCCTCAGCCTTTCCTCCTCCTCAAGCCTCCGTCTCTCCTCCTCCTGCCTTTGTCGCTCCCTCTCCTCCTCCTCCTGCCGCTGACGCTCCTCCTCTTCTTTCCTGGGGTACAGCAAAAATGATGGAGATGGAAAATGGTTAAATTCCTTAAAAGATATCATACAGCGCCAGTCAACAAATGTCCAAAAATTCCCCTGCTGTTTCAGTTTTTGGTGGCTGCATATAGGACAAACGGAGACAGAGTCTGTATTTAGACACCGTGGCAGAGGGATCTCTCTCAGGGGAAACAATGAGCACTTTACCTTTTCCTCTCCTGCTCCTCCCTTTCGATCTTGTGTGATATGATGTAAGGAGCAAAGAGGTTACAGCACTTGTTCAGCAACTTGACAAACTCCACCATGGCCTCCTCCCTCTCCATGTTACCCAGGGAGGCCCACTCTTTTCTGCACACAGAGCGAAAATGGACGTGAAGATGGATAGTACATGCAGCTGGGCAAAGCAAGTACTTTTTGACTTCTTTTTAGATGCTACTGTATTACAATGAGAAAACTAGGGAAATTTAAAATCTGTCACATTGACAAGAAGACATGAAGGAATAACAAGAGTTAAATGGACTATATTAACACACTGAATGGAGAGGCGTGTGTGCGTATTTCCTGAAAAACAGCAAAACATTGTGGGAATGTCTGCTAAAGTTCAACGATCACGTGCACATACAGATGTTTGCTGGAGTTACCTGCGGTCATTGCCCAGGACATCAAAGAAGCCGACCTCCGGTGAAGCATCGGGATTATAAGGGCCCAGCAACACCTGTTTGTGCAGAGCCACCAGTCGCAGCTTCTCCTCGTAGGTCGGGTGGAAGGCCTTTCCGTCCTTATCTGAGAGCAGCAAAGCAGAGGCAGTGAGTTTAGATTTAT
The DNA here is from genome assembly GCA_037975065.1 of Chaetodon trifasciatus. Classification (NCBI taxonomy): domain Eukaryota; kingdom Metazoa; phylum Chordata; class Actinopteri; order Chaetodontiformes; family Chaetodontidae; genus Chaetodon; species Chaetodon trifasciatus. The sequence goes on along the minus strand of JBBMOE010000007.1, from coordinate 7,933,408 downwards.
TTGTATTTTATGTCCTGTGTTGAAAAGTGCTTGTGAATACTATAATACACCTTCGAGTCTTAGTACATAATGGTAGTAGAAACAGTAGTGACACACAGGGTGTCATGTTCCTGGTCCAAGACTATAGAGTTTATGAGAATTACTGTTTTGATTGGAGCCATTCTCCTTCTAAAAAAACACCATGGACACTTAATAACCTAGTCACAACCTCATGGGACTTTAACAAGAGGTGAAGCAAGAATCAGATTTATGTATACACGTTACGCAAATAGGCCGAACCCTCGCCAGACTAGAAATACATGACTGGCAATACAAAGCATAGATTACTATTGCACAGACTGACAACCAGGCCCAAACCTGTTTGCACAGTCAAGCGCTTTGCTTTACTAGACAGTACAAATGCCCAGAAGGAAAAATGCTTCAGTGCATTTCCAAAGTAACAACTGACTACACCTTTTGTTAAAGGCAAGGTGAAGAAGAGACGCTGTATATTAAATACATGTCTTCAAAAGGCTAACAAATTAGATCTGAAAAACGGATGCACTTTAGACATGCTGTGTGGTTTTGAGACGTATTACTTAGTGAGACTGACAAAACTCAAATGAGGCTGTGGTTTTGAAGCTTAACATTTCATAGCTTGCACTGGAAAAATACACTTGTCAGGCTGCCGGTAGAGAGCAAAGTACGAGATGTTTACATGATGACACACATGTTGATGGTGTCTTAAAGGTGATCCTACTACAGTTGTAAGTAAAGTAAAGTAATGGCTACTAAGGATAAGTTTCTACACCTGTTACTTGTTTGATTGTAATTAGTGTCTCTGTATAAATAGTCAAATGAGTTTCTTAGCTCTTGAGAGACCCCTGCATATTTCATCCAGGGCTGCACTGATTTTGCTGGATAGTGAGCTGCAGGGACGGCAAAAGAAATGTGAAATGACCTCAATGAAACGGCAGATGAACTTTAGAAGTATCCAGAGTTTTGAAAATGCCAATCAGTCATTGATAAAGAACTGGAAAATTAGGGGTTCTGATATACAAACAAAGATTTCAGCCACAGCTGCCAGGAGAAATACAGGCTTCTCTGTAAAAAAAAAAAAAAATGTACTGTTGCTGTTTTAAGATGCTCTAGAAGGAGGAGCGTGAATTAACATGGGCTGCAAGGTCAAGCCCTGCCAAGACCATAAAACAGCCTGCTTACAATGTGCCAAACAGCACCTACACAAGCCTCAAAACTTCTGCAACAAAGTCATATGGAGTGATAAGACCCAAAAATTAATTTTATGGTCACAGCCAAATAAAGGGTGGAGCACATCTTGCAAATTCTTCCAGGAATATGTTAAGTCATAAGCACAGCTGTACAGTAGTTCAGGCAGTCCAGTTTGTATGCATGGAAACAAATATTAGTAATCCACCTGTGCCTTATCTTGGATTTCCTGTTGGTGAAGGAACAGCAGGGAGTGGTACAGTATGGACAGGAGGCACCGGATTGGCTGTTAATCATGCTAGTGGTCACACAACCCTGTCAGGGCCGAGAACGTGGATCAGGAAGCACTGTGAACTGGTTTTAACAACACCGATATGACTCTATGTCCCAGTCTCATCCTCTAAAGTAATTCCTTCAACACAGCAGGATCTGTTTTATCAGGGAAAGATTTGCGTAGGCTTCTGACACACAGCCGCAGCCGTGAAGAGTCAGGGCGTTTTTAAAGCTCCCAAACAAATCATAATAAGCCACCATGCAGTTATGATGGATGGACATTACAACTCTTTAGCTAATGGAGCAGTCACATAATGTACGAGTCGGGTTATTCTGTTCAAACCCACAGACAGGTAACCAGGGGAGAGACAGCACCAGGCAAACAGCCGGAGGAAAATGTCCTCGGCCACACAGAGACAGACGGACAACTCGGAAGTGCCGGGCTTGTTTTCCAGCCAGCTAATGGCTTGTTAGCGGTGTTGGCTACTCGTTAGCTATGTAGCTAATGTAATGTTGCGGCTGACAGCAGCAGCCCCCGGCGGTGACAGCTAACAGCTAACGTTAGCAGACTGCTAGCTAACCTCAGTGCCCGGGGAGCGACGTGTGTCACCATTTAACGGTCGGTTCGGAGGCTAGCCGTTTCTGTGCGTCAAAACTGTGCGATTATAACTAACGTAAAATACCTTTGAAGAATTTAAGGCCCATTCCATACAGCTCTTGCAAAGGAAAGCCCCATTTCCTCTCTATCGCAGGTTTGCCAGACTCTCCATCTTCGCCTTCAGCGGCACCCGGTGTATCGGTCCCGGGTTCCGTGGGCTTGGGGTCCGGCTCTTCGACCTGGCCCTGCTCGCCCTCCGGGTCGGGACTGAGGGTGAGGCCATCGATGGAAACTTCGAGCCGGCTGGAAGTAGCACTATCGAGGTCGCCGCTCTGAACCTCTGTCGCCATCATGTAGACTGTCAGCTGAAGCAGCCACGTACCTACTTCCGTTTAGACTTGGCGGAAGTTCCGGGAGATTTTTTTTCCGATGTAAATAATGACGAAGCTTCAACCGATAAGATTATTTATTTGTTTGTTTGTTTTCTATGTTGTATTTTTTACATTCCTAAAGTAAAGTGGTAATTTCTTATTTTTTGATGAACTATAATATCATTAAACAATCATGTATAAAAGTTAAAAAAAAAAAAAATCACTTTGGTATGGTTGTGGTCTAAGACCCCTGGCAGTAATCATAAATACACACAAGTCACACACGTGCTGTTTTCTTTTTAGTGCTGCAGATTTGACATTAATCTTTGTACATGCACTGAATATATGCATTTCTATGATAAATAATGTTAAAAAGCACATGTTGAAGAAGCTAACAATTCACTCGATGTTTAATATGAAATGACATATAAGCAAACAATAAATCAGTTCATTCAGACACATTCAGTTGTCATAATATTGTTCCATTTGTAACAGATATGTCACATATGTTACACTGATCAAATTAAATCAGCTTAAGATTTATTGTCAAGGGGGAATTTGTTTGAAACATTGAATACATGCAAAAAATAAAACACAATAAAATACATAAAACAAAAGTTCAATCTGTTCTTAAAATGTGTTGTGCAATTTTTTCATTTTTTCATTCGTTTGATTTTTATTTTACATAAATGAAAATAAATGGCTACATTTTAGGCTGAGAATTCAGATGGATGAATTTCTCTTCATTTCTTTCAGTAAATATATACATTTTAGCATATTCTGGATTTTTAAGGCCCATACTTTAACCATAAAAACTAAATTTAATTGTAATATATTAGCTAAATGTCAGAAATAAGGATCAATTTAATTTGGTTATTAAATAATTGTGACATAGCTGAAAAATAAACTTGTAAGTGCTCTCTGGTGGGCAAACTGTGAATGAGACATTGTTCCTAAATGATCTCAAATGGATCTGTTGTACTGACATTTCTCTTTACACTGTTTTTTTTGTTTGTTTTGTTTTTTGTTTTGTTTTTTTGCAGTATTGCCATAGCATTCACAGTTCTGTGCTGAGATGATTCATAAACAACAACAATCACTATGCTCAATTACTGCTTGTGCTCATTTTAATGTGCCTTGACACTGAGCACACAATCTTATTTTGAAACTATAAATGTACTATAGTTGCTTAAAACATCTCTCAAATACACAAAGACTGAGCTCATAACAAAAGCCCATAAAACAGCTGACATTTTAACATCTACCTGCAAACTTGTGAGGATAACTTACCTGTCTGTCTGCACTTAAATGTATAGTGGTCAGGTCAAACTGTGGGTTAAACAGTGGTCAGACTTTAAAGGTGTGAATGCTTTTGTTTGTGTCTACAACTGGGAATGGCCAGTGGAAATCCCAGTGTGTTTACTGTTTGATGTTTGAAAGTCCAGTCTGTTAGCTGCAATATATGAGGATTAATCCATTTAGAACTATTCTGATCCAATAAAAATCTCTTCATTTGTATCATGGGCTGGAAAACTGAAAATTCTGACTAAGTACAAATACTAAAAATTGACAGGACGTGACATTTTCCCTACACTTGTAATGCTGAATTCATATTCTCATCAGTCATAGCTTATGACCTTTGTGGCCACAGATGAATGCATGAGGTGTCCACTGTCTATTTCCTGATCTGCAGATAGCTCTCAGAAAAGATTCCATTGTCCATTACAAAAGATCAGGAACTTCAACAGCCTGGATTTAGCATAGCAATCTGGTCTGTGCACATAGGCAATACCCAATTAGGGCCCTCAGACAAAGAAGCCTGTGAACTGTGAAATGTCTTTTCTAACAAGCACATCCTACCTGAACAATGCTGTATGTGTCAAAGTACAGAGATCAGTGAGTGCTGTTGTGGATGTGAAATGAGTCAATGGCTGTCAAGTCATTTTCCCACAGAGATCAACAGAAAATAACTCAAAATGGTGTTTGGTGTTTTTTTGGGTCCATGCTACATGTCTCTTTCAGATGCTAACTTAGACCCAGTCACTCAAATGCAATATATCCTATGATGACTTAAACCCAGTTACAGCTGTAACCCATAAATCATATGAATACAGATGCAATAAAATGTCTGGCACTTTACCACTCTACTGTAATAATCACATTACCCCACACCCAAAGTGTTTAAATAAGATTTATACAATTGAGCCTGTAGGCCTTGCCCAAGTCTGTACAAAAAAACACCCTGAAAAAAAAAAAAATAAACTTTGACTGTAATTAAAAGTATTTGTAAACATAAAAGCTCATTCTTGTGAGTCTCGTCCATATATGTGTGAACAAATTAGTCTGTGGTGCTCCCTGACCTCCTGACTTGACCCCCCTCTGAAGCAGATGAAGGTGATCCATTCAATAAGTGCCCACTCCTGAGTACTTCTGAACTGAGGTTTGTGTATTGAGTTTAACTTTGTTGCCACTGAAAGGGGACAGGAAGCATAACTTCCTATACATCACTATAGCAGTGCAGACATCTGAAGACCCTAATCTTTATAAAACACAACTCATACTATTTGATATTTCAACTTTAAAGAAAAAGATTACCACCAAAGGAGAAAATCACAACCCTTTAAGAACATGTCTTGTTGCAGAACCACAGTCAGAATCTGAAATACACTTTTAATGGCATATCCTTTAAGCTAATTGAAAACGTTTATTGACTGACTGACTGACTGACTGACTGACCGTGTAGAACCTTCCAGAATGGCTCCAATCAATTGTTGAAATATGTTTAAATTACTCCATAAGGTAAAATAGCATGGAATTTGGCAGGAGATTATCATACAAAGCAGGGAAAAATCATTTGTGTTTCTAAGCGACAAACAGCCCTTGTGAGGCTTTAGCCCGTTGAGGAAATGGCAGTTTCCAACTGTCTCCCTTTGAAGGATAAAAGTTATTGCTTCATCCATTCCAAAGCGGATAAATGTTTTCACTGCCGATGTGTATTGAGCATGCAGATTCCATTAAAATCCCTTTAAAGAGACCCACGGTCGCTCCACCGTCCCAGGTGTGATGCCTTCACGCCCCTCCGGCCTGCAGACGTCTGATGTCGTTGCGCGGCCGCTGCAGTGCCAGCCGGCACTAATGGCTGCCCCATTCACACATACGGCCAGCACCACCTTTGATCGCGGGGTGATATAACCCCAGCGAGCGCACAGGTCTCAAGCTCAGTCAATCGCAGGAAGGTAACAGTTGAGGATCATGTCTTCAGTTCATGGGAATATGCGCGTCGGAGATCTGAATCACTTCCAGATGTATCACGAAGGAGCTCTGCAGATGAGCAGCATGGTGAACTCAGGTTGGTGTCTGACAGGGCTGTGCGTAATTTACGCAGAAGACCAGATTCGCGTTTCTGGGATTCCTGCTTCTCCAAGGTTATTGACCGAACAGTGTGTACGTTTTCTTTTCAGATTATGGAGCGTCAGACGTTACTGATTACTTCAACTCTGCAAACTCTGTGCCGAGGGCGGATAAATGCGTGGCAATACTGACCCACAGGAGGAAGAGGACCAACTTCACCCAGCAGCAAATCGAGGTGTTGGAGAAAGTTTACTCTGACACTAAATATCCTGACATCTACCTGCGGGAGAGACTGGAGGCTCTGACCGGGCTACCGGAGTCCAGAATTCAGGTAATGCAGTTTAAATCCCATCTCAGATATCCACTGCGTAATTTACGCACAATTCAAAGTCACGTTTCTATGACTCCTGCTTATCTGGTTAATGCAAATTCTGCTGATATTTTAGTCAATATGAGTTCATCTGTGCTCACGTTTATTTGTTTCCCTACACATTTCAGGTGTGGTTTCAGAACAGAAGGGCCAAATCTCGTCGCCAAGTTGGCTCATCAGTGTCCAAGAAGGTCGCCAACCCACCAGCCGCTGGCCCCTTCGGCCAACACAAGAGCAGGATGGGCCCAGAGAAAGGTAATTAACAGACATAGATTTCTAATTTGGGTTCAGTTCTATTTTATTCCCTCCACAAAATTAATTTTTAGCCCTCCCATTTAAGTCAAATTAGTGACAGGGCTTTTACAATTTGTCACCAAAATTTTATATAATTTGCTTGAAAACTGCTACTTTCTCCAGTGTAGGCAGTGTAGAGCAAGAGAGGGATCATCAGAAATAATTTAATAACTTTTTCTTTTTTTCTATTTCAGTGTATGACAACAATCATGCAGCTGAGGCACACAGGATAGGAAGTTTTGGACTGGAAGACAGTTTCAGACCTACTATGCACCAAAACACAGAGGATGCTCATAGAACCAGTATACCCACCAAACCCAGCAGCTATGACCATACGTTCGTCTCCTGCATCTATGACAAGGAGGGAACCAGACTCAAGCCTGAGCAGATGCAACGGCATGAGCTGAGTGTTAATGTCCCATGCTGCAATGTCCATCTTTATCCCAAAGAGAATGAGCACCATGCCAAGACCGAAGCCAACGTGACTGACAACCGGGATCCAAAGGTTCTGGTGGAATACGACAATTTCCCACCTAACAAGACCATCGGACCAGAGATGAAAGTCGTGATTCCTCCCATCCCGACCCACAGTAACTTCAGCAGGTCGTCGCCAAAGGATAACGGATGCCAAGTCCAGTATCCACATGTGAGGGCCACATGGGACAGGTTCAGTCACTTCTCCCCGATCCATGGCACAGAGGCGCAGGACTTTACCGACTCAGATTCTGACTGGGAAAACGAGGCCATGGCTGGTTTTGGTGGTTTTATGTGATGTATCATAAGAGCCAGTGTAAAGAAAGCTACATGTATCATAAGAGCTGATATAAAGAAAGCTACATGTATCATAAGAGCCGATATAAAGAAAGCTACATGTATCATAAGAGCCGATATAAAGAAAGCTACATGTAGAGGCTGTTGTTTGTGTAAAAGGAAAAATTGTATTTATTATAAAATAGTAATAAAATGTCTGATTGTAAAAATGAAAACTTGATTGTTTTCATGTGTTAATAAAGACTAAAAAGTAGAAGACCAAATGCTGCTTTGCAATATGATGTTTAATATAAAAAGACGGAAACATTTATATACAATTGCCCTGAGGCACTCTCATATACAACTTTACAAAACTGAAAAAGGAGATTCTCTAGGAAAAAACAGTTGACTTGAATTTTTAGAGGTTACATCAGAGATGCAGGCTTAGTGTGGGGGTTGCAGCAACAGCCATGCCAAATATGGAAATGCTCAGATCATCTTAGGGAGTAAAAGGCATCAAAACCCCAGAGTTCTCCTTTATAAAAATACCAAAATCTCTTTTCAGTGCACACAAAATTATAAAAGCCATTTCTGAATACACAGCAGAAATGTCAACGATAGACCTAACAATCAGAGATATTGTACAATTATCTACAATAAACAATTTTATAAAACATTCTTTAGCCTCCCTGTGCTTACCATCAGTGGAGCAACAGAACACAACACTTACAGGGGGAAACTTCTGAGATAGCAAAATATTGTTTCAGAACCATACTCACCTACTCAAAAATAAATAAATATGGACTATAAAAACTGTAAGAATGGTGTTTGGCACGTGAAACCAATAAATAACCATTGAGTTTAGAGATGTGGATTTGTGGCAATAGTTTTACGCTTCTTTCAGGTTTGTGTTCAGTTGGGTGCACCAACATTCTCATACAATAAAATGGGTGGGTAAAACACTTATGACATCCTCCCTCCCGTCAGCACAGAAAGGTCTGTGCATTCAATTCAGACTGCATGGTGGTGGTCCACAACATCCACGGACCTTTTTGTTTGCAGCCTTTTAACAGTTCGGGTGAAAGCACCATCTCAAAAGACGATATTAAAATGGCCCACACCTCTGTGCGTGCATGCACCTGCGTGTGCTGTGGATGGTTCAGGTACTCAGACTGCATTGGTGTTGTTGGCAGCAAATGCATGCAGGTTGCCCAGCTGACTAAGGCCACTCTGGATGTGTGCCACGTGGATCTCCACATTATTCTGGAAGCAACTGGAAATACAGAAAAGACAAAGGTTTAAGAAATGTTCAGTACTGTGAGGCTGACTGAGCGGCGATGGCAGTGACACTGACACAGACCGCTGAGTGCCATGTGGCAAAGGAAGAGTGGTTAGAAACAATGCAGGGTCTTTTTACCTGAGGTTGGAGGGATCGATAGATGCCTTGATGTCATTAAGTGAGTCTGTTAGAGACTTAAACTCAAATGAATTCAGGTCTCCTCCATCTGCCAGACACTGTAACAAATCAGGCAAAAAATCCAATGATGATGGACTGAGAGTTATAAAAGTATTAGTCTGTCATTTAAATATTCTCAAGGGTTCTTCAGACTTATTAGCGCATTGATGTTGCTGCCAAAATGCAGAGCTCTCTGCCATAAATAAATATGCTGCAATATGAACCCACTGATAACAGGAGAGAGGAACACACCGCGTACATCCACTGTCCTCCTGACATAATGTATGTCAGAACATCTGTGAGCTGGGATGAGCTCAGTGTTTATTTATCCTCTACCTTGATCTGCAGCAGCAGAGCCGTGAGGCGGGAGATGAGATGTGTGAGGCTGGGGTTCGTCACACTCTGCTGTCCATCCTTCGTCGAGTTGCTCAGCTGCACCATCTGCTGGGCCTCTTCTTCGCAACGCCGCCGCAGCTCCGTGGGATGGTCAGCTGGAACCATGCCCTGATCTGGAGCAAGCTGGACGGACACATTGGTGATTCACATCTTAAACAAGGCTCTGTTCATTTTTTTTTTTCAGACTGGTCAAGACGGAGGAGGAAGTGAGAGGCTAGAAATATCAGAGCAGGGCATGACTTATCACTGGTACTTTTCCTGTACTGCACTTCAGGGGCAGTAATTATTGATGGGACTGAGGTGTATTTATTGACTTACCTCACAGCAGAACTGCTGAACTTCATGAAGCACCTTGTTGAGATCCTTATTGAGCTGCTCAAGCTCAAGCACTGTGGTGGCATATCGCTTCTGGAAGTCAAGGTCAATAGGCATCGAGTACGACTTCTGAAACCAAAAGCACAACCATAGTTTCAGTTAGGCTGGAAGCATACGTCTCAGAACACATTTCTTAGGTTTGAAGCATCTTTCATTTTTAAATTGTGAGGATCATACCAGCTTCTCTGCCTCTGTGTTCATTTCTTTCAAGTGCTTGATGTGTTCTTTTTTGATCATGAGGATCTTGGACAGCCTTGTCTACTCAAAACAAGACACAATTTGTCAGCGCAAAGTGTTTAAAGGTTTAGGATGTCAGATTTTAGTATTTGACTGGAAGTACTTACCACTTGGACAAGGAACTTGACAGGAAATCCTCCCAGAGTATCTCCCTCAGCACCTGGCAGTTTGTTCCTCCATGGTGATTGGTTAATAAGAGGGTCATTGTCCTGTTATTTAGACAAATGGCCAGTGAAGTAATTTATTTGCATAAGCAATCTAGAGGAAGAGGTTTGCAATTACTCAGAAGTCTTGTCCCGTAGTCACAGTATGATGTGCTGTCAATTATTCCATTTCTTTTTATCTATATTCTTAAGAGTAAAGCTCAAACAGCCTGCTTGTACTAGATATGGTCAACAAAACCATCTAGGAATAACTGGCTGCCTGGTCAAGTAGCTGCTGCATTAGATAAACCTACTCACATTAACAGCAGATTTAAAGCAGGATCAAATATCATTAACAACTGTTAGATAATGGGGACACATTGTGGTCATGCAGCACATCAGGCATTAGATGTAGATTTACAGTACCATGAGGACAGGAGTAGTAGCGGATGGGTACGGCCCTCTTGGCGGAGTCATGAGGTTCTGCATGTAGCGTGTTGTCCGATGCTTCTGGGCAAAGGCTGAAATGGGCATGGTCTCATTGGGTTCATTGCTCTGGAAAACACAATCATCACCGGGTGTATTATCAACTTCCTTTAGTGCAGCTTGTTGTTGTTTTACATGTTTTCTTAATGACAAACCATTATAATTTGAATTAAAGTACAAGCAGTAAAAACTGAACTTGTTAGGTGAAGCTGTTATCTTAGCAGGGCAGCAGGCAAATCTTACCAGGACTTCGTAGTCAGGCACAGTGTGTGTTCCCAGGCCACTGCGGTCAAAGGTGACACGATAGGTGGCAGCGCTGGTGTCCACTGCGTCGATCTGGCCTGTGAACAACCCATCATGGACGCCTCGGAGTCGAGCTGCAGAACAAGAAGGAAACTAAATCAGAATTCATACTGGTAATATCGTACAGACCCATGTGGGACATCCTTACTTTTGCTGTTTGAGTTGAGGCTTTGAATTTATCTATCACCTAATCAACATCACACTGTGAGGTCACTGTATTGATGAATACATAGTCCTAAATATATCTGCTTCTGACTCTTGTACTTTTGACGATTCGGGCTGAAAATGTAACCTGTGTTGCTTTGCCGGTCATGTGACTGCAGTAATAACTACCTAACATTTAAGTAGGGCTGGCTGGCTGCTGTAGCTGCTGTCAGTGGTGTGTGTTCATTTCAGTCATCTTACCAGTGACTTTGGTTCCTATGATGAGTGGCAGGGGGATTTCATCTGGAAGATCTTTGCAGTTTGACACGTCAGACAGTTTTCTTTGCTGCAGCAGACGCATCTTCTGCCTCTTCTGCCTCAGTGCTGTCCGCTCCTCTGCAAAGAATGCTGACGAACACCTGGATGTGACAACAAAGCATAGAGCTCCTTTAAAGCCTCTGTCTGAAGTGACAGTGTTATTAAAAAAAGACAGACAGAAAACAATTTCACACACTTCAAAATGTCTGACAAAAATGAAGGTAAACATGGTGAACAAAAATGACGAGCAGAGGCATAAAGCTTAAAGACTGCAGCATACCGTCGAGGTTTTCCCATCAGTCTCCTGATCGTTCCCCACTCAACCCGTGTCAACTTTCTTGTTTTCAGGTTGGGGAAAGACTCCTTGAGACACAGGCAGAACTCATTGTCTCCCTCAAAAAGAGGCCTGGATAAGAAAATAAGGTTTAAAAAAAAAAAAAAAAACATTTAGGGCAACATAAGATAATACAAGATTATCCAACAAACATTTCTGATTCTAAACTGGGAAAATCAAAGCTGTTTCCCATTTGCAGCTGACACTTCAAAGCATGTTCAGTTTAATCAAAGATGATCAAATCTTTGTTAAATCATCTCCAAATTGACAATTCATTTAAATTAATTGTTGCCAACTAAATGTGAAAGTGAGACTTTACCTGTCAATGTTGGAATAGAACCATTCATAGATGCACCACTTATGAGCTTTGGGTAGCTTCAGGAGGTTTCTTAACCTCAACCCTATTTTCTGGGATGCCTTCTTATCTGGTGTCACTATATTAGAAAATTTCTGTAAAGACCAACATGAAAACAACTGTCATTCCACATACAGGTACACACAAGTATTCTGAAAATTAAGACATAAAAAAAATTAATGAAACGCCTTTAGCAATTCTCATTTCTTCTTCCATCATGCACAACGGTTGTAAAGATTTACCACAAATGATTCACTCTGGTGCATCAGTAACTTCTTGTTCCCACAACAAAGCGATTAAATCATTATAACAAAGGAGAGGCAGAGATAGGGAATCAAGTTGTATTCCTCAACACAGTATGTAACTTTCATCAAACAACTAAGATACACAAACCAAACACGTAGTGCTGTTGCTTCACATTAAAAGCTTATTCAAACAGACCGCAGAAAGACTTAGAGGAAAAACACAGAATTAGAGAAACTACAGACTGACTCCAGCTCATATTCTATGACAAGCAGTAGATGTCTTGCAGGGCCCTCGCAGCCTCACCTTGTTCACTGTGTTTAACCCTTACTGTAAAGCAGCTACTGGAAATAGTGACATAGACAATGAAGGCAGCCACTGACTGTCTAGGATAATATTTCCAATAAATGAATGAATGAATGAATGAATGAACAAAGTGGCCAACATCATAATGTGGATTACATACAAAGTCAATGCAATGCAAATGAAGTGACATGAATATGTGATATTCCCATCATTCACATGTCACATTAACGTGTGAGTTAAAAACATTCATCTTGAGTGAAAGATCTGCACTTGTTGCAGGTCTTTGCAGTGTGTTGTTTCAGGAGATCCAGGCAAAGCAGAGCGAGAGAGCTACTGATCGCTGACAGCTGCTGCACCAGGGAGCTCTGGAGGACAGAGCTGGAGCTTCCGGAGGGATAAACATTCAGAGCCACACCAGATTTTCCTCTAATCTAGAGCTGTTTACCACCATGACGAAAGCTCAGAGTTTTTCTTTTAAACTTTTGGGATTAAAAACTGGATTTATCTTCACTCTTGCTTCCCAGCCTGTCTGCAGCAGTGAGCCGCCAAGGTGCTGACCTCCACTGTGGGCTGTTTGTAATTAGTCTCTCTGTCCATGTTGACTGGAGAGGAAAAGTACTTTACCTCATGAATGTACTGAGAGAAAAAGGGAAAGGAAGAGGAGCTGGAGGGAAACAGAAAGAACCGGTGTCTCTGGTGAGAGCGGAGATCAGTCGGAGGCTGAACTAAAAACAAACATAAACAAGCAGACACACACGGTGCCAGCTGATGCTTGCTATCTTACAGCTAATATACTGGTATTGTGGCTGTGTGGGGTGAATAAGCATAAGGGTTTGATCATTTGTGTTTATGCATGAGTAATGTGAATAAACACAAATGATCCCACAGTCACACTTTGGTGAGTAACGCAAGCTCACTCACATTCACTTCATGTTTGGTCTGAAAACACCATAATGGTGCAGCGCACATCGGCTCACTGGAACGTTCATTTTCCCTGTTGAGTACTTCCTATAGAGCAGCCATGCGCTCACAAAGCTCAGGTGTAATCACAAGGTGACATCTGGAACCAAAACGAGCTCCATGAAGTAATGCTGCAGTCTCTGCCAAACATGCTCTCTGCACAATTTCTACGCCATCTTCAAAAGCAACGGGAGAACAGGAAAGGCCAAATGATTTTCAATCACTTTCATGGTGTGTAGTCTTCACCTGTGGTGTGGTGGTGACCCTTTGGCTCCTCCGCGGGGATCTAGAGGGGAGACGCTGCTGGGGCTGTTCATCCTCCTCCCGAAACAAACGGCTCCTCTTTGAGCTCCGCGTGGGCTGGAAGCACAAATGCAGACAGGAGTTTATGAATAGTGCTACTAATGCTCCAGGTGCAAATATTTGTGTGCATTATTCTTGTGCAAATCAACTGAATGTGCAGTAGGAGTGAAAAAAAAAATCAGAGCCACATTAGTTGACTTCTGTATGCAGAAAATCTGGTTTAATTAAAGCAACCCTTCAGATACATATCTGATTCAGGTAATATGTATCGTGCATATTCGCTATGCATTGAGGCAAACGTGCCACAAGCAAACTATGTTTTTTTTAGTAGGGAGCTGTCAGCTTCGCATTCAACACCCTAGAGTGGCAATAACATGCCATTATGACAGAGACATTTCTGGTGAGATGAAAATATCCACTTCAAGCACACTCTCACATGCTGTTCTATGTTGACTGGTCAGCAGTATTTTCTGTATCAGCCCCTGAGGTGTGGGACAAGTGTTTCAAGAAGGGTGTCAAACTATGCCAATGACATTCAAAAAGACTGCCTATGATCTCTTTTCAGTGCAAAATGGAATACAATCAATCAATTCCCCAGACCACGTACAGACCACTAGCATGTGAAATGCACATGATATCAAACAAGAATCCCTTAATCACTGACTAACAATGTTATCTAATAATTCATATGAAGAATGTACCCGTTTTAAGTAGCCCCACTATAAACAATATGCATAAATTCTGACATTAATTCAGAATACATCGCTGCTGTAATTTGCTGATTTATCATTTAATGTTTTCAAGCTTAGCATTCATAATTCAGTGTATAACAGAAGTTCCTCTATTGCTTCCTCTTCACGAGTTTTAAGACTGACAAACTAACACCGTGTCTCTTACAGTGTCCATTGTGAGGGAGGAATGTCTTCCCCTGGTGTTGTGAGCTCTTGGAAAGCTGTTCTTTTCATTCAGAGTGTTGGACAAACTCCCTTCTGTTTCAAAAAAGGGGAAAAAAAGCATATATTCAAAAAAGTGTAACAACACCAAATACAAGTCCCCATTGAAACCGACCCATTATCAAATTTCTGACTGAAAGCAACTAATTTTCCACTTCTAAGTGAGACTGAAATAGACATGAAATAAAAAGTCTAAAAACACAAAATGTTTATCTTATATGGGGACAAAACTGCAGTGAAAGCAATTAAAGGATAATTAGTTCCACTGTGTCCCAGACTGCATCAGTCACCAATGTAGGGTAGTGTGGGTTGTCACTGTAAACTTATCATTATGTCACACGGACATCTAAACCAGTGAAGGATTTAAAATTTCTGAACTCTTTTAATCAGGATACTTATGGCATGTGTCAGCTACATGAAGACAAGATCAGATCACATCAGAACAATCTGCACTGGCCAAGTATGTTTGGACATACAAGGAATTTGACTCCTGTTTCCAGTAGCTCCCAGTTTGCTTATACACAGTGCCAAGAACAAATGCACAAAGATGACAGCTAAAAATACTGCCCACATACCTTTAAGACTGACAAGTGCCTCTGCTGAAGAGCCTGAGGAAGAGGACAAATTGAGATACATCAATATACTGTGACACAATAATGGCGTTATAGCAGGCAGCAATGTAAAATGCAGTAAATATTTCATAAAACATGGCAGTGTGATTCAAGAGGTAATTAGGCCATGCTCTTTAATTTTAAGTTCTTATGATATGATTATTAAATCTATCAAAGCGTCATTCACGAGGCTGTCCTTTAAACTCTGAACGCAGCCAGGCACGTTAAATGAAGTTACATAGAGCTAGCGCAGTCAGTTAGGCCCTAACCCCCAATTTGAGCTGTCAAGCACGGGCACAACATCAGCTGGACAGATCATATCAACGAAACGAGCTAAACGTGCTAACGTTACACTGTGTTTTAAAACCCGGAGATTACATACTGTTTACATTAACTACGCTCACGTCGACTGAAAAGACCACTTCAGCTGTTAACAGCCAAATAACTTGGCTAATTTTTCTTCACCAGCTTGTCAAAATAATATTCAACGCGTTACCATGTAACGTTAACCGGCGCTAACGAACGTTAAATAGAAGGAAGGTGTCACGGAAGACTAACACAACTATGGCCAGCAAAGCAGATAGCTAGAGGCTAGCGTCTGTACTTTGGCAACAGAGACGTTACGGCAGTCCTTTTGTTATTGCTGCTTAACGAACTAAGGCTAACAGACGTTAGCTCATAGCTAAGCTAACGTTTTTTGTTTACCCAGTTCGGCTAAAGTAACTTGCCCAACTCCAACATTAGCTATGGTTAGCCTCTCATGCTAACAAGCGTTAGCTGACTTGGAGAGACCGGTATCTCTTTGCATGTAAAAATGACTTTATGAACTGCGCTCCAAACTTATGATATTCATTACATGGACAACGATAGCAGTTTATAACCAAATATTTATTTTATAACTACGGGACAACTGCGTGTTTACAATACAAAACTCCTTGAATTTGTGTTGTTACTCACTCTCGTCTAACAGCTGGTCCATCTCCGCCATCTTGAATTAGCCGCGCCGCTTTTTCAAAGACCTTGTCAAAATGCATTCTGGGTCGGGACGCTGTCTGGAGGGCGATTTGAGAAATAAAAATCCTATAATTTACCAGTAATCATTTTGTATTATATCTACGTACACACATTTGCATTCGCTTAATACAAATGCAACCTCTCGTCCAAAATGTGAGGGGAAATGTTTGGAAAACAGTTGGAAGACAGAGAAATCAGACTAGCCACTCTGCATCCCTCCATTGTTTCATACAGCACTTCAGTGACTGTCACAGATTTTGTTTTAATATATCTTACATTGTTGGGAAAGAGGTGCCAATGCTTTGTTAGTTTAAATGTTTTCCTCCGGTTGCAAGTTGATTTTATCCAGAGTTATACACAGCACCACAAAACCATGTCTAATATATAAATGTCTTTAATGAAAACTAGTCTCGTTCAGTAGGGACATTAGTAAATACTATTTCTGTGTATTCTCTACAAGATCCAACTTCAAGTCCGAGCTATCCTGCTGACATATCAATAGCTGACTGTGACCTCTGATCTGCCCTGAAAGGAAATAAATCAAATATCTCATCAAAAACTTGATATGTAAATTTATTTCCACACTGGAATCAACTCCAGAATGGAAACTGGCTCCAACAAATGAAACGATTCAAAAACACAGGCATGAAAATTTGAGAACTCAGTGTTTTATTTATTTATTTATTTTTTTGAGGTAAGCAACAAAAACACTAGGAAAAGGTGTACTTTATGCCACGGCAGTCGTTTCTTTCACAGAATACTTTGAGTCAACACTGACCACATTTTTTATTTTTTTCATTTTCGGCAAGGAAGACAGCTTGAGACAAACAACAAAACAAATATATACATGTCAAACCTCGTACAGTATCATTGAACCCAACAGTCTACAAAACGTTCATCTTAGTGGGTATTTTACTTGCAAAATATAACCATTGGTTTGAGTATGTCTGCAGATGGGTTGGTTGCAGCTCAAAACTCCCTCTAGATTTGCTTTCCTATGCCTTATCAACTACTGAAGAATGAAGAAATAAGACTAATTCAAACCATTTTCTATGTAATGTGCACCATGCTTCAATGCAGCTTTGTCTTAATTAACACAACCACTTTATTCACCTGTGTTCTGTGTCTGTCTTATGAGCAACTCTGAAGTAGGTATGTAGGTACCTAATGCATTATTAAGGAAGGCTGCCAGCTAGTAAACCCGAAGAAAAAGCGATAAAGTGACTAGAGATTTCCAATAACCATTGTTAAATGTGGTATAATGTTGCTCCTTTGCCAAACATCTTCTGTTGCAGAGAACGGAGCCCAGGCGTTTGGAGGCAACAGTGGTCTTTGCTTTGACTGAAGAGGGTTCGGAGACGGTCTCTCTCACCACAGGGAGGTCTGGTAATTAAACTTGATCTTCAGGAGATACTTCAGGTTAATCTGCGCCACATCGTACACGATGTACCTGGAGGAGCAGCGGTTAAGGAAAACAGGGACTGTAGAGATATGACCAACGCAGCAAAATCAGAGACAGAGATCATGAACTGACGGCCCTGCAGTGTAAATACATTTTGTGCTGGGTTTCGGTCAGGACAAGTACACAAGCGAACACAGAGGTTTCAGTTCCTTTTCCTGTTTTTGCCCCGACTTAAACTCAACAGTCAGTGGCTACCACCAGTCTAAGCGAGTCAATCATTTAAGCGTCTGTTTATGTGAGAATAGCTAATTTCCTCAAGGTATGAAACGCAGCTGGTGCCTTCGAGTGACCTACCTCACAATCAGGAGGTTAGAAAAGAGCACTTTACACATGAAAAGATAAGATATGAGGAGTCTTACCACAGACCTCCTGAAAGAAGAGTCCAAGATCAATTGCAGAGTAAAATCAAAAGCACAGCAATGAGAGCTCAGACATTAGCAGCTAAAGATTTAACTTGAGTGTGTTTATGTGCTGACTTTGACTCTGCACTTTCTACAGACTATTACATAATCAATTACACAGCAGAGCAGGAAAATGTGGCGTCATTTGGCAAAAGGATCATCACGCTCATAAACCAGGTGGTCAGAGTTAAAGGATACTCATTGTACAGTAGACTCGTGTCCTCGATGTTCGTGTGGACACCTTTTCCCAGAGGCACCTGCACCCCGTCTAAAGTGACAGCAGCACTTGGATCGGGAGCAGTTCTACCCAAACCTGCGAGAAACAAGTTTGCAAATTAAATGTTTGAAGGAATACACACAAATACATTGTAATTCAATTTCAACTGTTCTAAAACAATCCAACTTTAATCTGAAGGCTTCTCACCTTTAACACTGTGTTTGCCTTTAGGGAGTTTTGTAATGTGTGAGGCCTTCTTCAATTCATGCCTGCATTAAAAAAAACAAGACACATTCGTTTACATTATCGCTGCATATTTTTGAAGGAAAAAAAAAAACGCAGATGGTCACTTACATATTGCCGAGGGCAACCTCTCCCAGCAGAAGGATGCCAACAGGGTCTGACTGGGAGGTGTGACAGTAGTTTGCACTCTTGGACACCATGTCGGCAAAATACACACCTTTACCGAACATGTAACCAGTCTAGAGACAATGAAGCAAAGCAGTAACGTTATACAGGACTGAACAAAACCAACTGAAGACATTACAGATTGTGGGTATTTGACAAAGCAAAGGTAGTGAGTAAGTAAGAACTCACCACGGGGGCCTCTGGAGGTGCAATGCGAAGACCCTGAGACAAGATACCAGCGTAGTTGGTGGTGCGAGAACCGTGCCACAGCAGCTGGCGATTGTGCAGCTCCTCGAATGGACGGTACCGCTGGCGTTCTCCTTCTCGATCAATTTTGAAGATCTAAAAAACACCAGAGAACACAGTGAGATGATAACTGACGGTGTACAACAAAAGGTACAGAGGAGAACTGACAAAGTTCACGACAGAATCAAAAGATAAAGATAAATAAAATAAATAAAACTGCTTTCCCCAAAATGACTTACTTCTTGCACTTCCAGTGTGTACGTGTTGTGTGTAGCAGCGTGGGTGTTCTTAACATACTGCGTAATAATCTCAGCCTCATTTGTAGTCTTGTCAACAACCTGTGAAATAATATAGCAGACTGTCATCTTTCCATCTCTTCATGCAATGACCATCCTGAACAGCGTTCTTGGGGGACGATGCGGGAAAATAAATAATCTTGCGGTCGGTGCAGGATTCCTCACCTCGATCTTGGTTTTGAGTTTCTCATAGTTAATGTCGATGGGATCACTCTCATTGTCCTGGGCTCCTCCTCTCAGCAGGCTGTATGCCACTTCAATATCCAACAGGTTGTCCAGCATCTGAACTTTAGCCTGAACAGTGACGCATGTGGGTGTTATGAGATTCATTTACACAACAAGAGGAAACTCCACAGCAGGACAAAGTATTTGTGGCCTTACTTGAATGTAGTCCAGGTTGTTGAGCAGTGGAGGTTTCTTCATTCCAAAGTCATGAGGGATCAGGGTGTAGAAGCGATTGGACAGATCCAGTATTTGAGCTTCAGGCAGACAATCTGACACAGCCTGTGATTAAAAAAAAGACCACTACAGTCAAAGATTTTGTTCACTACAGATATCTTGCAGTAATGTCACAAATTCAAGAGAATAGTGAGACAGCCCTCCAGGAGGGGTTGCTGGTGACTGACCTGCTGTACTTCAGTGAGGAGAGCGTAGGCGCTCTGGATCTGCCTCTTGCTGAGCTTTCCGAGGGGCATCTTCTGGAGGTCGATCTGACGAGAGGCAAGGACAAATCAGATACACAAATATCACAAAAGAACGTATGATGTTCGATGAGATGATGTGTTTTTCTCTCTTTTCCATGTACACCACCACGAGTCTCACCTCAAACTCCACCATGGCCTTCTTCATGCTCTCTACATCAAAGATCATCTTGATCAGCTCTTGGACGGGTTTGGCCAGCTTAGACTTGGTGCCAGCGGTGGCTGTCAGCCTCTTCACTGCTTCCTCATCCTGTCAAGAAAGATGGCCGACACAACACAGAGAAAAACTAAATCCAGTCAGATACGGAAAACTGACAGTGTAGGGTGGCTCCTTTATCTGTGCGTGCTGAGTGTACCTGTCCATAGTCAATCTCCAGGGGGTAGAACTTATTGGGATATTTGGTGAAGTTGGAGGAGCTCCAGTTGTTGCCTGTCTTCTCTTTGTAGACACCCAGGAAGTTGTCCATGGCAGAGTTCTTGTCATGAAACTTGTCCAGCTTGTTTCCTCCAATGGTGGTCCCCACTCTGCCCCATGACCTGAACACCCAGTACCTGCACAGGCATGAAAGAGGGACAGTGTAAGAGACAGTGGAGTCTGAGTGATTAATCCAACACAGTTATTACGCAGCTAGCAGACTATCGAATGCCTCATTAACTGGCCTGAACACATTTTTTAATGACCTCAGTACGACAAAAACTAGAAGTGCACTGACCGCTTCTGCACATCATCCTCCAGCAGCTGCAGTTTATAGTAGGAGTTGGTTCCTCTGACGATGTCCACAAGACCCAGCGTGGCGCTGTACATCTTCCCACTCTGCTCCAGGACATGAGCACTGTTCTCCAGACCTAAAAAAAGAAAAATCATCAAGCAAGGCTACAAAAAGGCAAAGAAACAAATATCTATGCAGGGCAGTCATGACTACCAGAATCTGGATCCACAGCAGCTCCTCCTTTCACTGTGAGTTTCATCTTCTTGGCTTTGCTCCCACCTGCAATAGTGTAGATGCAATTTTTTATAAAAATACACCAAACACGTCGAAACGAATCAGCCCTCTCAAACAAATATCCATTACCTTCCTCCTCCTTCACCCTGCCTGTGCTCTTGGCAGCCAGTGTTCCAGACTTGGAGGCCACAGACGGAGCTTGAGCCTCAACCTTGACCTCTGCACCCCAGGGCGAGATGGCGTGCAGGGAGACCAGCTCCTGGAGGGCTTTACCCGACGACTTGATGTCAGTGAGGAAATCTTCGGAGACCACACGCACGCCGGCGTCCCTCACTTCCTCCATTTTCTTACTCATCTTCTCCACTTCCTCTGTGAAAATGTCACAAACAAAACGTCTTCCTCAGTTTGATTCAATGAGCTTTCAAAAAGGAACCGAGGACGCCGACTGACCCACATTATTGGCAACTCTTGCTTTTGATTGGTTGCTTACTCTTGGTGCTGAGGCAGAGAGAAGCCTTATTGGCTGTGCCGGTGATCTTTCCGCCCAGCTCCTCCACAGCAGCCTTCAGGTCATCCTTGTTTTTGGTCAGCTTGCCCACAGCCAACAGTTTCATGCCAGTGAGAGGTTTGTCTGCAGGCACAGATACTTTAAATCATACTGTTACAACAGTACAGCTGTATGAAGTACTGACTCTTCACTAACCTGCAGGCGCTCCCTCTGGCAGTCGCTCAGTCGGGGCACTGGATGCACTCGCCAAAGGTTCTGCTTTGGCTGCGGTAAGCGTTTGGGTGGGAGCCTCCTTTGGGTAAACCCTGTCCTTTCGCTTGAACTTGAATTTTTTCAGGAAGGGAACTTCATTGAATTCCTAAAACGACAAAGCCAGAATATTCAAAGTCGTAAAATATAACATGAATATGTGCCATTTTCTTGGTCTTTTAGTGGATATCCTATTTTTATCCACCACCTGGTGATTCAGCATGGAAAGTTCTACTATATAAAGACGCACAAGGAGACATGAAACGAGGTGACCTACCTTGGGGATGACCCAGTCTTTGCGAATGGGTGTTGTGGTTTTGAACACACACTTCGTCCATGCTGAGATGTCCCCTGTGCAGTAATAAGCATCGCCCTTGAACACTAGCTGGCCTTGGCACTCCTTGCAGGCCTCAAGAGCACCAAAAGCCATGCCGTCAGCCAGGGAGTCCACCACCTGTCAAACAACACATACATGCTGTGTCATGGCACAGTAACAGGAGCTACACTTATCGAAAGAAAGCAGACCCTGTGGACTTTCAAATTAAAGACAATAAGGCCGAATTAGCCTAATATACTTTAATATTTCCACAAAATTCAAGTTACGAGCCAATATCAGCATGACCAGACTCATTCATTTATTCATTCATATGCTTTCTGTAACGGCAGCTCAATCAAAGCTGTGCGGAAGGAAATGGGCGTTTAGTTTGACAAGGAAGCTAAAAACTGCAGACTGACTGGCTGTTGTCGTGTTTATTTGTGCTGTGTGATCAGATAGATTCAGATAGATTTCAGAGTGCTTACATTGGACTCTCCAGAAGGAACCTCCTGATCGTTTGCAATCAGCAGCTCCTTCATATCATTGATTGAACAGAACTTCTTCAGCTTGTCCTTGATTCCCCAAATCAGCTGACTTTGGTTCTGCAGACAAACGCAGAGCAACGTATTAAAAACAGGTTCAGCAAACATGGCGGGATGTTGACAGCACAGATCAGTAAATGTGACGTTTAAAAAAGGAATACAAAATGAAAAGTACCTTCAACTGCTCCTCCAGCTTCTTCTTCTCGTCCTCTTCCTCCTTCTTCTGTTTCTTTGATACTCCATCCACCTCATCACTTTTGCGCTTCCTGTGAACACCAACACAAGTTTTCTTCCAAACTTTTGCTTTCTTCGTCATTCACCGCAGAACAACAAAAACAGAGGATGAAAAATATCCAAATGAACGTCCTAAATGTGGCCAACGGGGATACTGGAAAACAGCCAAGAACAAACAAGCCTGAGTCTGACACCTTTATTCATTAGACAAATTCATTAGGGCCTCATCCGTTCATGGACACAAACACACACAAGCAGGTACATGTCCGCACACTCCCAGGCGTCAATGCTGATATCATCCACCCTGACAAGAGACATTTATTAGCCTTCCCATAAGGCCACACATCAGTTAATGACCATCCAGCCTCTGTCTGATCCTTTGGAGTGAAAAAAATCCCACCAGACAGTAACTGACGTGAAGAGGGAAGCAGGGAATCCTATAAAATAGCCTCCTTCAGATTTGTTCAAGCAGAAGTGTGCGAGTGGTCTTTTAGGTGAAGACGGGGGTCCAGTATCAGGACAGCTGCTGGCAGAAGAACAACAATGAATGTTTCTTGAGCGATCACACCACACTGCTGTCGATCGGTGAGTCATTTCACTGCTTTTTTGCATTTCATCGGCTGAGCAGCTAAGCTTGACTTCTAACTTGAATCTTGTTTCTGTCTTTAGGACGACCATGGAGACCAGCAGGGCACTGCTGAGCCTCTACTCTGTCCAAACTGGAAACTCATCCCATCCATCATTCCTGCAGCATTTCCAGAACTCCTCCACTCCTTCCTCCCCCTCACCTCCACCCGCTGATCTGGTGATTTCCCCTAATGTGGCGTACATGGCGGCTGAGCTTGTTATCGCCTTTCTCTCCACTGTTGGCAATTTACTGGTCTGTGCTGCCGTGGGCTTCAACCGTAAGCTACGCACCGTCACCAACTACTTCCTGGTCTCGCTAGCGGTCGCTGACATCTGTGTGGGCATGATTGCCATTCCCTGTGCCATCCTGACTGATATCGGTTTGCCGCGTCACAATCTCTACCTGTGCCTGCTCATGCTGAGCGTGTTAATCATGTTCACCCAGAGCTCCATCTTCAGCCTCCTGGCGGTTGCCGTGGAGCGCTACGTGGCCATCTTCATGCCCTTCCGCTACCAGGTGCTGATGACATCTCGCAATGCTGCGCTGGTGATCCTGACCACGTGGCTTCTGGCCTTTCTCATCGGGCTCGTGCCTCTGATGGGCTGGCACAAGACACCCCCTGACTCTGGCTACTGTTTCTTTGTCTTGGTGGTGGACATGACCTACATGGTCTATTTCAACTTCTTTGCTTGTGTGCTCACCCCCTTAGTGATCATGTTTCTCATTTACGCTCAAATCTTTGTCACAGTGAAGCAGCAGGTGAGGCGCATCACATCCGAGCAGAGAGGGGAGGGACAAACGAGGGCTGCTGCCAGCATGCGCCGGGAGATGAAGACCGCCACATCGCTTTTTCTGGTTCTTTTCCTCTTCACAATCTGCTGGATCCCGCTCCACATTATCAACTGCTTCCTGCTGCTCTGCCCGGACTGCCCCGTGCCTCTGGAGCTGCTGCTCACTGCTATCATCCTGTCACATGCAAACTCTGCTGTCAACCCCTTCCTGTACGCATACACCATGACAGCTTTCAGGGACACCTTCAAGGCAATTTTCATGTGCTGCAGGATGGTGGGAGACAGAGAGGCTCCAAATGGTGATGACAGAGAGAGGGAGGACCGGACCTGACCAGACGGTGCATGTCAAAATGCTAACGCTAGTACCCAGCCCGCACAAAAGAATACTACCCCTTCTTCTTCATCTCACCCTTCAGTTTTGACAGCAGGGAGCCTCTTCTTAAGTTCCTCCTTGTCTTCTGCCCGTAGTGCGTTGAAACCCTTCAGCTGGGCGGCGTTGTATTCAGGCTTGAACACCAGTTCCTCCCTACGGCTCACGAAACATGCAGTGTGGTACCAGCGGTCGATCAGACCCAGCTGGGGTTTCTCTGGGTCCACGGTTTTCTTGGATACACGGATCTGATCCTAAAGGAGAGATCAGAGGATGTCACACTGAACACACTGATAGTATTTATTTTGCTCACAGTTTTCATGTGTGCAAATAAAAACGGCTGCTAACCTTTTCTATTTTCTGCTCACAGCCTTTGCATGTGCTGCGGTTGGACTTGGCATATTCAACTGCAAAGTCATTCAGTGTCTTCTCTCCTTTAGCTCCACTCTTCTGGTCCGCTTTTCCTACAAGAGGGAAGTCAACCAACGTTAATGACGTAATAAAAACTACATATAGGTATGCAAGATTTCTGAAGGTAAATATTTAACATAAAAAGTACAATAACAGAGCGTTAATTTTAACGTGACAGGCAGTAAACGCATCAGCCAGCTGTGGTGACCAAGAAGCAAAAACATGTAAAAAAAAAAAAAAGAAAAAAAAAAAAGCTGCCTCTATGTATAAATGTGAAATGTTTAAAGCTGTGTTTGCTAGTTAACCTGCACATAAAATGTTCAGCTGCTTAACTAAGGAGCCAGAGGCCTTTGGTGAAATTAAACCGATTAATTATTTACTCTATCACCTCCATGAAGGCACACAGGAAGCGGACAGTCTGTACATGTTGTGTGTGTTAATATGATATTCTAACAATCCATGAAGTCCAATGCTACAAGTCGAGTACTGACCTCCTGCTGCTCCACCGCTTTCAATGGCCTTTTTGACTTTCTCCTGGTCCTCCCAGCGGAGGCCAGAATACCCACCAATATCAGCAGTGGACTGAGCTGCTGCTCGCTGCCAGAAGCAGGAGAAGTGGTGCCAGTGGGGGACCTTCCCATCGAACATGGGCGACTGCCGGACAAAGAGCCAACAGGGAAGATTCAGTGTTTGCAGTGTGTTGACAGTGAACATAGGGCGACATCAGTGCGAGACGGTGGGACAGACGCTGCGTTCTGACAGCAGCTCACATGGAGGATCTTTAATTGGGATGTTTTTCAAGGACATTCCTGAACTTGTGAGGTAAAATCTTAATTTTGTGTGATTTGTTTTCATCAATCTGTCAATTTTTTTCTCAATCAATTCGTTGTCTGGCCTATAAAATGTCAGAAAACTGTGAAAAACATTGATCAGTGTTTCTCAAGGTGCAAGACTGGACAAAGCAGAAGATATTCAATTCAATATTAAACCAATGAATTATCAAAATAGTTGGCAATTAATGTAATAGTTGACAACTAATCCATTAATTGTTGCAGCTCTAATAATATATGTTAGAAGTTATGTACTTCTCTGACATCTTTTAAGTCCATGACACAATACTCTCATGACAAACACAGTATGAGACCAGATTTACCAAAACTACTAATTCTCCATAAATCCATTCATTAAAACGTCATAAGCGCGCGCCCCTGCTGACTTCGTGTTAAACATATTGATCCAGTCTGGCTGGACCTCAGAGACAAATGTCAAGTGATTGGAAACATGGAGCCGCTCCACAGGCCGTCAGGAAGGAGGCTGCAGCCACGCCAGGAGCTTTTCAGCCTCTTAGTTAATTAATTCCTGTGTGGGGCAGCAGGCTCACTTCACATCGTGGTCATGATGCTGTTGTGGTTTTTGGGCTTGTGACGCAGATGCTCACTCGTTTCACTCTTTCAACGCACGGTTGTGGTCTTCACGCAAAATCCCGAGCTCCATAAAACCGTATGAGTGAACCTGTCATGAATAGCGGGATGTATTACTGAGAGAGTGCGACATTAAGACAGGCTCGGCGGCTCTTTGTGAGCAAGACTCAAGACAATGTCAGCCATTTAAATGCTAACGAGGGCCTGAACTGACACAAACGAAACCACTTAATAAACTGTATATTATTATTCTCCCGTGAGCTGAGTCATAGCTACTATATTCGCCGAATGGACCACTACTTTAGAGCAGATAGCACTCTGGCTGTAAGCTAGCTAACAGCGCAGGTTTCCCCTGATGGACTGACTCCAGACGTCGCTACGTTACCTGCACCATGATGGCCATTCTCAGTGAGTCTTTCGCTATGTTTTCCTTGCATTTCTTGCACGAAGCGCGGCCGCTTTTGGCATATTCCGCCTTGTAAAGCTTGTCCTCCTGAGAGTCTGCCATACTTCTTCAATAGTACTGCTAATTAAAGCGAACTGACTGCAGGGCGAACTTTCTCCGGAACCCGAAGAGCCACAACAATCAATGCACAGGCAGAGAGGCGAAGCCCGCGTGCCTGCACGGCACCACAGAGACGACACGCGCGACGAGGACTCACTCTGATACGTTTCCTAACACCAAAACTTCACCACAAAGCATCAGCACCCCTCTATCAAACATTAACATTAGTCTTGCTTATTAAGATCAACCTGCATTAGATCGTAGGGATTAAAAACAGCCACAGCTTCAGATACTGATCTATATGAACAAACATACAGTTGTTGAAGAATAGTGGCTTCTGAATGCTTAAACGTAAATCAAAATATAGCAAATGGTATTTCTCTCTGTTTACTATATGACAGTGCTGAGACACTGAAAGAACGATTAATGAGACAAATCTTATCGAAAATATCGCTGAATAGTTAAATGAAACATGAAAAAGTAGACTAGTCCATATCTCTTAAGGGAGTGTGGTGTGTTTGATAAACATCTCAATATTTTTGAAATCCTCATATTCAAATATCTATCTACTTCTTTAAAGGTGTGTCAGGGCCATTAGATACTCTCCACTCTATAAATTAATGATGGTTATTTTTCTGTATCTACCTCAGAAGAATGTTAACATTTAAGGTCAATCGGCCAGGACGAACCAATTTTTACAACTACTAGTGATCCATCTTTTCCAATAAACGATCGAGGAGTCGCCCGTAAAATACCCGCGCGAGTCGCAGCCAGAAATAATCGAGTCAAGAGAAATCGTCCTGCAAACAAAGTCAGCATTGAGCACACTGGAGGCACACTTTAAATTGTTTTCGTTTTTAAAAATCCGCCTGTTCTGGATTTTTATTCCACATAACGGAGAGATGAATCAGTTTGAGGTAAAACCTGAAGAAAATCAATCTTTGATACTCCAGTCTGCTAAAGCCTGCCCTTCCTTTATTAATTTTCATCTCTGTCTGCTTTAAATAATACATTTAATGTCAGTGTATGTATAGTCCCTGTGGTACTGACTGGATGTTAACAAGACAACCTCTAACATACTGAAGCCTGGTTGTGCCTTTGTTTCATTCAAAATGAAGCACAGGAAAAATCATCCCACTTCTTGGTTGCTGATGCTGGTATGTTATCACACACATCTCTAACTGGAGGACACACATTTTTATACATTATAAACATTTCCAACTGTGATACACTGACAGTAAAATAACTCAAGCCCTTACTTTTACAGGATCAAACTTGTATACAGCAGGAGGAAAAGATGAATTATGTTGTAAATGCACTCTGCATAAAGGAAACCCGGCATTTGAATGCATCAGAATGAATCATGTGTACAATTAAAACAAAATAACACCAGTCAGATTTGCTGTCATTGCTGGTTTTATTAGCAGAAAATGTAGACTATTAAATGTTTTTGTAAAAATGATGAAAAAACACATATAATATACAGAGAAAAAATTAATAACACCCCATTTTGCGGTTACATGTAACATTTCCAGGATGCCAAACTTTGAGCAAACACAGCCTTATTTTAAAGGCCCAGCCCAGCAATGTTTTTAAATGTATAAACCTGAGCTATACAACACACATGAATGAAGATTTTCACTTATTTTTCTACATTTTGATCATGGATTAACATTTAGACCCAATAAATATCCTCAGATGTCATCCTTCAGTTGCAACATAAAAAAATCACACAACAATTTGCAATAAAGTTTTTTTTGTATGACAGTGACAATATGCATCAGGCCTACTATATAACATGTTATTACATCATTATTACACATCAAAACAACCATCTGTGTCCTTTGCTTTTCATATACAAGAAGAAGAGTGATGTGGGATGTGGGTTTTGGCATAAAAGGTAATTCAACAGATAAACACGCACCTCTTTGTTGAGTTCCACGGCTACGCTGGAAATGTAAGTGCTGTTAAGTAAAGGAAGTGAGAGTGGTCGTGTTCTGAGGCAAAACTGAATTGGCTGCGTTGTGATTTGTCACGTTCACATGTTTGACAGAAATCTCAGAAAGCCAGAGCAGCATTGACAAGAGAGCTGACAAGAAGCAACACTTCGATGGGAGCTACACACAGGTGAAGAGTATCCACAGAAAAAGGAATTACAATATGAAACGGAGCAGATGGAGTGAAATGAGGAGACGGAAGTCCCACTGAAGCAGATATTTTGAAAAGCTTGAATAGCAGTAGCTCAGCAGTCATAATGCATCAAGCTCACAATACAAAATGTACTGAATTGTAAGACTGACGCGCAGTACAAAACACTATATTATATAGGCCATTGGTAGTCTATGAGAGGTTGGTTGTTTTGAGGTACTCTGTGTTTTGGCTTATAGGTCTGAGGATTTGCTGGAGGACTATCCCAGCCCCCCATAACAAGACATGTTGGCCTTTATTAGTTTTGTTCAGCGTAGATATGGCAATAAAAAACAGAAAGCAGGTCTCTCAAGATGCTTATTCAGACTAAAAGATGCCAGCAGGACAGTTAAGTCCTTTCTAACACACCACTTTATGTGAAACCTGCCCATGGATGAGTTTTCTTAAGCACAAAACAATCCAAAACCTTTAATGTTTCTTCCTTTAGATGACAGGAAAGCAGAGGAGGACGCAGTCATGGAGGAAACAGAGAGAAAGGCTCTGGTAGGATCTGGATCCTTTGGCTACCAGCTACACTGTCTTCTCTGTTTGTGCAGCTAATTTAATTATGGCAAAGTCTGAAACAGAAAATATCAAAACTGTAAACCAGCAGAAACCGTCAGGCTGGACTGTGTCCTCCTCCACCGGCCATCATCTGACCTGAAGAGCCCTCTCAGCACTGAAGGGGGCGGGGAGTCAGACCGAACCCCCCGTTGGTCTCTCTCATCTTTTCCTTGTGTCTGGCCTGGACGAGACCATACACCACTCCTGCTAGCGTCATGCGTCCTCCTGTCCGCCCCACAAAGTGGCCATCTGTTCCACAGTTGCCTCTCTTGCTGCGCACGGTGCTGAGGAAGTAGGTGCGGACTTTCCCCTGACGCTCGCTCACCTACAATGACAGCGCAGAGGTCACAGAGGTCACATCCTTTGTCAACGACCCTCAAGATTTTTACTGCCAATATCACAAATGTGGTTCCAGTGCAGTAATATCCACACATTTCATGCCCTAATCTCCTCCTCCTGAACAGTTTTCTTTTCACCAGCAGATGGCCCCCCTGCTTTATTGTCCTCTTGTGCTGAGCGCAGTTTAGTTCATCACTTGAGCTGTCCACTCCTGATGCCTGACCGAGGTGTTTCCAGCTATTCTCACTGACTGGACCTTGTCTTAGGTTGAATTTAGATGCAGGTCTCCTGTAAATGTCTTTTTTTCACTGCGTGTTTTGCAACATAGCAGAAAAATGTGTTACCAATAACATTATTAGCAACTGTTTTGGACTCAAGCATGCAGGTTTCAGGGCTTCAGTATTGTGTATGCTGGATCACTCGGATGACTCACTGCACAGCAGCACGTGTTACTAATCCCAGCGAGTCATGACGGTTTGATGGTGAGCCAGCATGCACAGAGCCAGGACCTGAGGCTGAAGCAGCTAAATGGAATTCAGCCATCTTTATTTTGATCATTTACACCTGTGCTCTTAATACTGTGACATACCAAAAGCTGTGGTACTTGAGTATTTCCATTTTATGTAAATAATTACAATACAAAATACAATCAAGTACGATATAGTATTACAGTAATTAACATTTGTTTCAACTTTACCAGCAACAATAAAGTAATAAATAAATTATAGTCCAGTAATGTCATAGATATAATTCTGCATAAACAGTGCTTTTACTTGTGATGCATTTAGCATATTCTGGTGCTAATACTTTTGTACTTTTACTTAAATAAAATTTCAAATGCAGGACTTTTACTCGAGACAGCGCTTCTGTACTGTAGTATTACTTTTACTTGAGTTAGTGCTGCATGTAAGTGAGTGTTAAGTCAGGCAACTTATAAGGTTGATGTGCAGTGGTTAATTTCAGAATCAGAAGAGATAGAAGAGATTTAACATGTAGTGCAATTAGAAGAGAAATCTTTTGTCTTGTCTTTTGTCTAATAGTATTGTTAAACATCCCCTTCGATAGCTCAGTTGGTAGAGCGGAGGACTGTAGAGAATATCACAAGACATCCTTAGGTCGCTGGTTCAAATCCGGCTCGAAGGAGGATTTTTCATAGTTCTTGGTATATATATATATATAGATACACTGAGATATACACACACACACATATATAATTAGAAGAGAAATATATATATGTGTGTGTATATGTGTATATATAATCAGAAGAGAAATATATATATATATTTCTCTTCTCTTCTCTTCTCTTCTCTTCTCTTCTCTTCTCTATATGTGTATATATAATTAGAAGAGAAATATATATATATTTCTTTTCTAATTATATATATGTGTGTGTGTGTGTGTGTGTATATATCTATATATAGATATAGATAGATCTATATATAGATATACTGAGAACTATGAAAATTCCTCCTTCGAGCCGGATTTGAACCAGCGACCTAAGGATGTCTTGTGATATTCTCTACAGTCCTCCGCTCTACCAACTGAGCTATCGAAGGGGACGTTTAACACTACTGTTAGACAAAAGACAACAAAGGGGATGCAATAAAACTCTTGTGTTTTCAAAAACAGTGAATGACTCTATTTGTAGTGCATTTCAGTGCTCTATGTCAAAAAACAAAAACTGAGAAAGGTGACATTTGCTTCACCCTTTTGTAAAAGTGACATATGTCAACATGTGAGCCTGTCCATTAGCTGTACTGTAGAGGTTCACTAAAGCTTTGTTCCTAATGTAATCTCTGCACATGTCTTGCTTTTGTCTTGCTTCACTGACCCTCACCAAAGCTGATCGAACGTTGAGCCTCTCCAGTAACATCATCATCGTAGCTGTGGGCGCTCATATGGATGACAGCAAATGAAACACTGTACAATCAGTGCAGGGACAACAGGACAGACAAAACCACTCACCCCCTTGACAAAGATTTCTCCACGGAGCTCCAAGACGAACCCCCACTCTGCCAGGATCTTGCGCGTGGCCTCGGGCACCTGGATGCGCCCGCTCACACCTGTGCTGTCCATGCGGCTGGCCAGGTTCACGGTTGACCCCCAGATGTCATACTGCGGCTTGGTGGCGCCGATCACCCCTGCCACCACGGGCCCATGAGCGATGCCTGTATCACAGATGAGTAATTCACTTTCGACAAATAATTAATTAGTATTAAGTCAATGAGACCGGAAATCCCTGCAGAGAGCCGTTTATATCAACTGGCCTTTGTTTACGTGTGTGTGTGTGTGTGTGTGTGTGTGTGTGTGTGTGTGTGTGTGTGTGTGTGTGTGTGTGTGTGTGTGTGTGTGTGTGTAGCCACTTACCCACACGCAGCTGAAAGTTTTTGGCAGAGTGCCTGTTAATCTCTTTCAAGGTCTCTTGCATTGCCAACGCAAACAAAACCAACTCGCTCAGGTGATTCCATTCATCCATAGACGCCTGAGACAGAGAGAGATGAGTAGGTGGTTAGAGAGAGAGAGAGAGGGAGGGGAGAATATATGATGGGAAGACAGATGTAGTCCAGACAAACAAAAAACCGCTGAACGTGTGGAGGATCTCCCACCTGCCTGTCTGGAGCTAAGCCAGAAGCAGCCATGTAGCAGCTCCCAATGGTTTTTATCTTCTCCACATAGCGGAAGTACGACTCCTCCAACAGCTTGGCAGAAGAAACGTTTAGAGATAAAGAGGCAAAGTTACACATAAATCCTATCTCATATCTCATATTGTACATAGCAGCTGAGTTATGCACTGGGTACAAATCCCATTTGTCAACAGCATATCTTGGATTAAACCCCACTATCAGCTAAGGTGGAAGGTGAACACCACATATATACATATACCACAGATACTGTATACAATGTAAATGTATACACACATTTGAAATATGAATTGTAATTAATGTTTTGATTGCTCTTACTTACAGTACACAGAAATATACTATATATCTATACTGCTTTGCACAAATGACCCTTTGAAAACAATGCGACAAACAACAAAAAATGATCTGAATCTAACAAACACACATTCATTTTCAGCTCCATTCTCACCTCATCAAAGCCAGCAATGATCTCATTCAGAAGCCGGAGGCAGTCCACTCCCTCGTGTTTGATCTCTTTCTGCTCAAAGTACTCATTGAAGCCAGCGATGGAGGCAAACATGACACCGACTTCATCATAGGACTGTGAGTAAAGCTCCTGAAATGGAAATGGTGTCACTCACTTTCATCTTGACTGGCTGTTCTTCTTTGTTTGACTTCTATACAGGTCGATCAGTATGACATGAAGTTATGGAGGGAAGAGGTTGCTCAACTCCCCTTCAAAAGAATATTTTTATTTATCTTCATCATGATGCTGCGTCTTTCACACACACCGTTACATTTATTTCAACATTCAAGGATGTGAAGATCATCAACAATATTAAAACCATAGCAACAGCAAAGTTATTTTCAGTTCAGTTATTTTCCCTTGATTTTTGCACCCCCTGACAAAGGCAATGAAGGCCAAAATCATTAGAGGAAAAACAGTCAGCAGCCATGATTTCTGCACCTCATCGTTCTTGCTCCGGTCTAGAAAATGTCGTGCCACATGCATGGGCAGGATGTTGTGCAACAGACACTCGTTGTGTTCCCGCAATTCCCTCATGTCCTCCACTTCCTGCTGGGCCTGCAGTCGCCACAGGAAGTCCAGTCTGGCAGTGGCCTCCCACTGGAAAGCAAAGGAGATATAAAAGCACCAGAGGTCACCTGCCTGCGTGCGACACACTCCTTTACCCATCTGCTCGGTTTGGCAGTCAACATTGGCAGTCAATGGACTCAGAGCAAACTAAGCAGGAGGGTGCTCAAAACAGGGAAGACTGTACCTGCCGTCCATTGTAGAAGACCGCAACAATAAACATGGCCATAAGAAGGATGGAAATCCCTTTTCTCCTGACATAGTGAGACCTGTGCACACATTAATGGAGAGAGATGGAATGTAGAGGCGTGACTAGAGAGACGAGAGTCATTGTGCGACCACAGCCTGAGCTGACGCTGACCTGTGCGCCATATCGTGGCGTGTGAGTGTGAGGAAGGCCAGGTGGATGAGGTAGGAGTAGACAGCCACCGCCAGCAGCAACACCGCCAGCTTCAGCATAGAGTTTAGACGCAGGAAGACGGCACAGGTCACCATGGCGATCACACCGCTCAATACAAAGACCTGCGGAGACGGACGGAGAGAAGAAGATGTGTTTTGATGACATTGTTTACTTGAAACTTGTGATGACTAACTTCTGCTGTCCTTACCTCGGGGTAAGTGCAGACGGTGAGCGGACGTGCGGCGGGGTTGGTTCTGTCCGTTACATCAGCGTCTCCTGTGTCTGTGAGAATGCACCACAGCTGGACACAAAACATACAAATCACATAAACCTTTGACCACTGACAAAAGACTGCAAGCATGAGCATCACAATGAAACAGATGCACATTTCTTACTTAGACATATTAAAGATTTCAGCTGTTTTTTTCATATTTTGGTAATATTTAGATTAAAGTGCCAGTCAGAGCCTGGAAGTGTAGTTTGCTTGTCATCTGAGGAAGGCAAGGAAAGTTTTCAAGTAAAAGTATTCAAGATTTTCGTGCATATACATCTGACCCTGCGCTGTTGTGACTCTCACCATGTCAGTAGAAACCAAGCCAAAGTTGATGACGATGGCGGTGAGGGTGAGGAGGTTGCGGGCGCTGTTGTTTTCGTGGATCCAGCAGCAGAAGTGCTGCAGCGCTGCAGGAGTGCACTTGAACTCTTCAGCCAGAGCCAACAGCAGCAGCAGCATGTAGGCGAGCAGGAAGACCGAGAACTGCAGGACGGCCGGGAACAGCCTGCAGACGAAGAACAGAGGAGGAAGATGTTAAACCAGGGAGGAATTAAGAAACAAGAGGTGTGACATATATTCTGAAAAAAGTGTGAACTTAAGTGCAGAAAACATGACAGATCATCCAGTGTTATATTCTCCAAGTTTATTACACAGAAAAAAAAGGAAATGACTGACCAGGTAATATTAATGTGAAAATATCATTGACCTTGAACACATTGATTAAAAACAGCAACACACTTTGAATAAAAGGGCATAAATGAACCAGTCAAGTGCTAACTTTGCTAGCTAGCTAGCTTTGCTGGTGTCGTTCTACCTGGGCGCAGGAATGAGAGTCTGGACTGCCATGAGAAAGAGGAGCATGATGAAGGAGCAGACCAGGTTGGAGTTGAACATTTCATCTCTCATCTGGGAGAACTGGACCAACCAAAAAAGATCAGAGACAGGTCAGTCAACGTGGTTTATTTCCTCCTACCGAACACTGTCTGAGCCATCGTCTACGCCTGCTCACCTTATCTTCGATGTGTGTGTCTTTGAACACCAGGGTCAGAGGAGTGATGTGCTCCCTGTGCATGCGGTCACTGCTGCGAACCTCAATGGCATGTTTGATGCGTTTGTTAATCTCCTTGGAGGAGGACTGCCATATGTTGGGCAGCGAGCCGTTCGTAAAGGAGGCCAGGATCTGCAAGAAAAGAACAAAATGGTATGAGGTCACTCAGGTGGGTGTAGATGAACTTCATCTTTTATGGTTAAAGAATGTCAGATATGACTATGAGTTTTGTATCCCTTCACCTACACTGTTCATGTCAATGACATTGCCAAAGGGCATCTCTGGGTTCCAGGTTCGATTCGTTTTCAGGACTTTAGGGGGCTCAGCGTTTTCTACTTTGTCCCTTCCCTCCTGAGGGCAGATGAGGAAAGTGTCGATGTTGTGTTTGTTCAGAAACTCGTTCCTGTCACGGCCGTGACCTTCCTCTGTCTTGTAGGTGCCCTCTAGATAGTCTAGAGTGGCCCTTGAGATGTGAATGCGTCTGGATGAAAGAGAACAGAAAATGATCGGTGATGCACAAAGAAATCCTCTCCAGAAGAAATGAATGATCTGCCTGCAGTCTGTCCAGCATCGTCTAATGTCGAAAAGCAAGGGGACAAGAGGACAAATGCATGCAGGCAGAGATCACATGTACACATTAAAGTACTACTCTGCCGATCACTCCTAGCACAGACCCCTCACCCTGGTACGCCTCCGGCCTCCAGCATGTTGGCAATGCCTACGTCCCAGGACCAGACGTCAAACTGCCATTTCTGCAGGCCCAGCACCCCACACAGGACAGAGCCCGAGTGGATCCCGATCCTCATGTCCATGTCGAACTTCAGCTGTTTCCGTACGTACCTGGTGACCAAGAGTTGTAGCTGTTTATCTTTCTTTTTTCAAAAGAGGTGACATTAAATTGATAGTTGTTTTATGGGTAGACAGCATGATGACTGACCGTATGGTGTTGATCATAGCCAGGCCCATCTCAACACAATGGCGGGCATGGGCACGCTGTGGCTCAGGGACCCCCGACACACAGTAGTAACAGTCTCCCAGTATCTTTATCCGCAGGCAGTGATGCTCCTGTGATGAGGACAAGAAAAGATGCCAGAGAAAAGAGAAAAAAATTGTTGATAGAATAGAGTTTGTGTCAATTATATGTCACCTCGAGGCAAAAGAGCTCAAATTCTCACGTCTGCCAGTCGGTCAAAGCGCCCAAAGAGCTCGTTGAGGGTTCGGACCAGATCCTGGGCCGACAGGTTCATGGACAACAGAGTGAATCCCTTGATGTCTGCAAAAAGGATGCTGCAAAGAAGAGAAAGAGAGAGAGTTGTTAAAAAAGTGCGATTGTAATGGTTATTCCTCTTGAAGTGTTTGGTGTTTGTGAACAGTTTGTGACACCAAGTCCTATAACAAAAACATTAAAGTCCTCTTATATAAGCCTTGTAAATACTAACATAGAAACATTGTGTGTGTGTACCTGACATCTTTATACTGGTGGATATAGATCTTGTGAAACTCGTGAGGATTGAGTTCATCCTCCAAAGCGCTCATGTCAGCGATCATCTCCAAGGCAACAAAGCGAGGCAGGATGGACAGCACCAGACGCTCCTGTGTGGAAAAACAATAAACTCTATTTGACAGCGTATAACCAGCATAATGCCTGTTTATACATGGGTCAGAGGAGAATTTTACGAGGCACTTTTAATCCCTTGAAAAATAAATATTGGTGAAGACCGTCTCTCGAGGTCTGGAGAATAGTGATAACAGTCAACAATGGTCAGCATACAGCACATCTCTGTCTAATCATGGCTAATCCAAAGCACCAGGCCACCAGTCGCCGTACCTGTCTTTGGTTCTCTTGCTCTAGTTTGAGGCGACCCTCAATGCAACGCCGTGTCTCCAGGAAAACCTGTCTCTGGGCATAGTCTGTCAGGTAGTGGATGAACAAGCCAGCTGTGTTCATACCCAGGTACAGCAGGAATTTGGCAAACACCTGCATCCGAGAGAGATTTTGCATTCATACTATTAAAATTGACCAGGAACACCTTCTGCATGTGGTCTACGAAGAGGATAAGAAATAGAAAACTGGGTCATCTTCTTCATGAGGGATGCCAGAGGGAAAATGTGTATGTTTAGTAAGCCTGGAGACAATATCTGGGGCTGTAGATGGGAGTAATAAGGAAAGTTGTTACAATAAAGGGATATATAAGCTACCTTCAGTGTCAGTAAAATAAGTTGGCTGCATGAATAAAACTTGGCTTATTCTGCACAATATCCTGGTGCACACAAGAGAGAATTTTACACTTTGAAAAAGTCTGGGTATTGAGAAATGCATAGACAGACATTACATTATCAGCCTGTGTTTTATTAAGCCTCAAATCTCTAGTTTAGGATCTGGAACTTAAAACTGGGTTTGATATAAACATATATGAGAGAATATATGAGAAACAAAGGAGGAAATCTTAACTGTAGTGAATTGGACAAAAATTTTATAACATAGCATCTTTGACAGTAAAATGATAAAGGAATGTTTGAAGCAGAATGGCTTGAAGTCAGCTGATTTCCTCACCTTTCTCAAAAGCACGACGTCATTGTAGCAGCGCACTAACTCCACCAGAAGGTGCAGTGCTGTGGTGAGCGAGCCGGCGCATATGGCCCACAGCAGAGGTAACGGCAGCAGCGTGTACGTGGCGAACAATGTGAACAGAACATACCACGAAGGGTCGTTTTCCAGTCCATACACCAGTCCTCCCAGCACCTGCGTGGTCTGTGACAGCCAGCTAGCGAGGCCGGCGTAGTGAAGCCACCGCGGGGACATGGACTCTTTGCAGGTTAACACTATGATGCACAGTGCTATAGCTAACACCATGAAAATGCCAGTCAGGCAACCTCGCAGAATGTCAGTGACCTCCTCAGGGGTCAGCACCAGGTACAGAACCAACACATGCAGCTTGGCCACCGCGTCGATTACATTGGTGATGGCCAGAGAGTTGCGTCTTTGGTGGGAGTAGTGTTGCTGGTAGAGTTTCTCCAGGTCACGAGACTTGAAGGTGTGCCTCAGGGTGGGTATGTAGACCCCACGAATTGTGTGGCCCCAGTGCAGAAAGAAGTCGGCATCGCTGGCGTAGTCGTTGATAGAACTCCTGATGCTGGTGTTGGTGCAGGTGGAGCCACGGGAGTGGGAAGCGTGCACTCTGAATGTGGAGGAGCGCCGTTTTGTGACCCCACGCGAGGCCTTGTTGCGGATTTGCTTGTTGATCTCCTCCATGTAGGTATCCGTCACAAAAATTTTGCGGGCTGGCTCCACACCCACCTGTCAACACAGCAGAAAATCAGACATGTTTACTGGAACATGGCACACTTCCTGCTCTGGGTGTTTTTGCTGAACTTCATACCATTCCTGTAACAAGTGACCAGAAGGTAGCAATGATCAAGGAATGGCTTTATAGTGGGAAGCAAACTCATAATGGCCACTCAAAAGTAGGTGTCCTTTTATCTGCGTGGTACAATTCTTAATATAGGTCTACCGCATATATTTTTAAAGTTTTTATTTACACCCCTTGCAATCAAGAAGGCTTGTGAGGTGGGGGTCAGGACCCCCAGGTTGGGAACCAGTGCTCAAGGGGAATATGTATAAAACAATAGAAAACAGAAGGAAGGATTAAGGAAGGATTAAGTAGCAGAAAATGTAAGTACCTCAACACTGTACTTAAGTACAGTATTTGATTAAATGGAGTTACTTTGCACCACCACTGTGGGATAAACAGTCACCTGGGCGCTGAGCTCCTGCTGGATAATGATGTGTTTTACAGCGTTCTGCCATAGCATCTTTTTCCGCCGCAGCCCGGGGGACAGGGTCGCGGTCAGGCAGGTCGGCTCACGCAGCTCCATAGGGGAGACCTGCGTTGTCTCAGCAAAGGTCACCATGGTGATGACCTTAGCTGACCTCATCTGTTGGTCTCCAATCAGGAGGAGGCAGCAGCCTGGAGATACTGCTGGAGGTTAAAGAAAAAGGAAAAGATGGTGGTTAGTGCTGAGTCAGACTTGCTTCAGGCCTCACTATATCAACACAATGAACATTCATTCTTAAAGGGGCATTACACCAGTCTTATAAAGTTCAGTAAGCTACTCATGGTTCATACCACTACCCTGATGATGTCACAATGATGTCATCAGGGTTACGTCTTTTTGATTTTGGAGGCTACAAATTTATAAAAGAAGCCTTACAAACAAGAAGTGTGGGTTTTGAAGGATGCGGGTGTTGCTTTGCTCTTTTGTGCGTGAATATACTGCAATTGGTTTTATAACCTTTGTGGCTCCTGATGTGATCCACCACTAGGGCCGCACAGGACATGTTTCCAGATAAAAGTGTCCACACCTTCCAGAAGGAATCACGTCAACGCATCTTTAATGTTCAAATGCTTTTTAAAATGATGATTTATGTGGAGAGGGAGCTGGTTCTGCTGCACGTTCAGCATGTTGGAAAGAGCCAGGCTCCACGTGTTGACACACAGTGTGCCAGAAGAAAGGCAGATTTACAACAAATTATCTGGTGGCCAGATTTAGACCTGAGCTGGTTAATACCTAGAGTTAAACTCCTCCAGGTCCTTCTGGCTCTGGATGCTGCTCTCCCACCCACTCTCAGTCCAGTCACCAGTCCGACTCTCACCATGTATCCGCACTTCACAGACTCGATATAACAAAACACTTCATATGAAGAGAGTAGCATTTTAATTAAGGCATTATGTAATTATGACAGCTGGAAATATTCACCGTGTGTGAATGCTGTCACATGGCAGCATTTAATTTTATATTTATTGTTCACACAGCAAACATTAGTTTCTTTGCTGTGGAAGGATTACTTGTTATTTTGCTGTGCCAGGCAATTAGACAATTGTAACTTAAGAGTACACTACAAAATTAAATACTACAATAAAATACAGACTTATTCATTACATTTTAATACATACACTATTTAAATTGAAAATATCTACCCAATTAGACTTATGGCCTTCAATTGGTCTATTGGATAAACAAGAGTTCCAAAACTGACCTGTATTGTTTTACATATTGTGTATCCACTCTTCATGTCCAGCATTTGCCATATGTATTCGACCAGGCCGCCATAATCCACTTTTTCCATCGTGCAGGAATTGCATGCAGATCTGAAATTAAGGCATAATCCATGAAAGGGACAATGAAACTTGAAGCAGTCCCCACTGTGATGAAGTGTGCAAAACTGATGAAGAGAGGGATTTAAAGGTCCAGCCAAGATGCGTAGAGTCACAGTGGCAGAATTGTAGGTCACCACCTGGACTGTTTTGAAATGAAGTCAGCAAGAGCCACAAAGCAGAGCTGCAGGAGTGAGGAGTGCAAAGAGGATTACTTAGTCAGCAGACACTCTCACTGGCCGGTAAAGCTGAGATCATTGCCACCAAGACAACGCCAAGATAAACGCAATGCTCTCAAACTTGGGCCAGGCACACCCAATCATTTAAGAGCAGGGTGGACGCTTATTTTAAACAGCATCATGATCGAAGCTTTTTCACACAGTCTGCATTTTCACTACTTTCTACTCCAAATCCTTATGCCATCATGGAAATTGAAAGCAGAGCTGCTGCCTCTATGTTGCCCTAGTGCTCTTGATTATGTCAGTATGCAAATGTGTAATTAGAAGCATAACAGTGAACAGTTAAAAACATTACCAAAAAGCCTACAAAACCAGGCAGACTGTGAAAGCATGGAAGATGAATCATCTCCCACATGGTAACAGCACCCTGAGGTGATTCAACGCAAACGGATGCAAATGAAACTTGTTTGTTTCTAAGATGGTGTGACAGGCTGTGACACATCCATCTGACCAACATTTTGAAGAAAATATTTTGATTCCTTGCTGGAAAACAAATGGATGAAATAAATGCATTGTTGTGTACTTCATTGTGTGTCATACAATTGCGAGTGACTGTGTGAGCTTTGGGATGTTTTTGAAAGAGCACTAGTGGCATATTTATCCGATTATCTCACAACCAGAGTTGTTCATTTGGACCTAAGGACTTTTTTCAATCCAGACCTTATTAAAATGCTACAGCATGAAACAACTTCACGTAGCGCTGTAGCTGCTTCTCAATTCAAAACTGTCCAAAGGGGGATTCAGAGGCATTACGGGCGGCATGGTGGCACAGACAGGTAGTGCGCATGCCTCACAGCAAGAAGGTCACCGGTTCGATCCCCGGATCCCCTCTTTGTGCGAAGTTTGCATGTTCTTCCCGTGTATGTGTGGGTTCTCTCCGGGCACTCTGGCTTCCTCCCAAATTGACATGCTCATTAGGTTAATTGGTGACTTAAAATTGTCCCTGAGTGTGAGCGTGGTATAATGGTTGTATGTATGTTGCCCTGCAGTTGACTGGTGACTGGCTCAGGATGTACCCTGCCTCTCGCCTGTTGACAGCTGGGATAGGGTCCAGCCCCCCCCCCCAAACCCGAAAGGGATAGTCGGGGCATAGAAGATGAATGAATGAAATAAGCATTATACCTGTTTTATTGAAACAAAGATCTAATAACATTTCTACTTTCTGATCTTTGTTGATTCTTTGTTCTCCACAGGGTCTCATTAGAGTCTGAAAAAAGGGATCTACTCTGCTGCTGGGTGTCCTTTTGTTTCAGGCTCATTGCAATGATGCAGTGCAAGGACTAATCTGTAACCAGTGCACAAATGTAATGAGCATTATGTGTCATACTGAGTTGTTGATGCATCACCTTGTTGCATATCAACAAGGCAAAGAAACTAGGAGACTCAGACCAAGAAAAGAAAATATAATATGAAAAGAAGGCGTATTGAAACAGACAAACAAATCTCAGTTATTGATGGTGATGAGCTCTCACTGGGCTAATGGCATGAGCAGGCCTGTGGTCCCTAATGATTATAAGCTGGTTAAAGTTTTTGAGACTTGCTTTGCTAATTGTGTCCAGGCAGAAAAGGCCTCTAAGACTGATCTAATGAGTTCCCATCTGTCTCACCGTAACTACTCAGCTCAGACCTTTCTTGCTGATTACTGTACATCTAAAAATAGCTGCCAGGTTTAAGGCAATTAGTTCCACTATAACTGCTACCACATCAGCACAGTTCGCTGACAGCAAACATTCAGCACAGCACCCCTGAAAATGTTCAATGAGAGGTCCCTGTTCGTAGAGACAGTGTGTAAATCTTTGCAGATCATTCTAACATAAAACTTAACGCCTGTGAACGTCTCTATGGTTCACATCCTATCTGTAATTGTCTTTAGTGACTCTATTTAAGTGCCTGTGAACTTGTGTCCACCTGAGGGAGGAGTAAGGATGAACTAAAGGGCAAAACCCCAGAAGCTAATTAGTATTAAGGTCAAATGCTTTGGCTGTCGACTAATCAGCTGATCCTCATGCACCTCGTGGCCTTTCTGCAGGCCAAACTTTTCACTTTTGCTGGACACGGAGATCTATTTGTACCTATGGCAAACGTGCGATACGCAAAACTACAGTTGGATGATGAATGCATGCTATCTTTTGTCGGTGGTTACTAAAAGCTCTTGAAAGTGAGCGCCTGTGCACAAACACCTAAAGGGCCCCTCCTCCTGAGCATCCCCGACCCCCAAAGACGGAGGTCCATATGGCAGGGTGATAGTAAGGCCAAAAGGTCCCCACAGCAGTGAAGGCTCACTTTAAAGGCGAGGACATATTCAAAATGAATGTAAAGGCTACTCATTTAGAGTTTCACTATACTGACCGAGCCCTTAGCCTGTCTGCCAA
The DNA here is from genome assembly GCA_037975065.1 of Chaetodon trifasciatus. Taxonomy (NCBI): domain Eukaryota; kingdom Metazoa; phylum Chordata; class Actinopteri; order Chaetodontiformes; family Chaetodontidae; genus Chaetodon; species Chaetodon trifasciatus. Next base: position 7,890,315 of record JBBMOE010000007.1, on the reverse strand, counting down.
GAGATGTAAATAGCAATCATATCACAGAAGCTCTCGCTTAGGCGCCTGGGAGTTTCCCCTGCAGGCCAATTTGATAACCCATCCATGCAACCACCCTGAGTTACTTGTCAGCTTTTATCAGGTTGGAATTTTCTGCAAAGATCTGCAAACGATTCCCTTCTCTTGCACTACAACAACTACCTGCAATTAAATGTTTATCTAGAAACTGCGACCACCCAGACCCTTTGCTTTGAGTTTTAGCTTAGGCATCATTAGCTCAACATAACTACAGTGGTGTTATCCCACTTAAAAAGGGTCCCTCAACAACAACGATCTGAACGGGGCTGAACAGATAAAGAGACGGCAGCAGAGCAGCAGAGTGACGCATAGGAGGACAAAAATACTGTCACATGAAAGACTCAGGGATCTGATGGCTTAGTGGGGTTAAGAGACCCTGGGAATTAAGGCCCTGAGCATGCTAAGTGGTCCACTGCGCAGCACCAAGTTTAGACTTCAGAAGCAGTGGCAGATAATGTGACATGTCATATAAACCAGTTATCAAATATTGTCCTGAAAGACATTTCATTGCAATGAAACCACCTGTAGGCATGATAATAATCTCAGAAAAGGGACTGTTTTGCTCATAACCATCTCTTATCAGACTCTGCTGACTCAATGCTGGCCCCACCTGGCAGAAAACAGTCTTGGTGCAAAATCAGGATGTGCCATCTACAGACACAGCCTGCATAATACTGATTTTTAGATAAGTACTATGATATCCTGAGAGTCAGATTGATTGATTGATTTCAGTAATCATTCATTTTCAATCACATTTCAGGAGAAAATATTGTACTTTTAACTCCACTTCAAGTATTTGCTAACTATAGTTACTTTTGACATAAAACATTTAATATGCATACATGATAAAATGCTGTGCTATATTACTAATCCACACAACAGTGCACATAAAAATGCTCTAAAATGCTGTAGTTGTTAGTGATAAAAACAGAATAATATTCTATAATAACATAACAGTTTTATATAGCTGTGAAAGGAGCCATTATGCATCACGAGTATTTTTATTCCTAATGCTTTGAGCATTTTGCTGATAATACTTTAACTACGTTACATCTTAAATTCAAGCTTTCACTTTTAAATGAAGTATTTCCAGGCCATGGTATGTCTACTTTTACTTAGGTAAAGGATCTGAAAACTTCTTCCTTCACTGCAAACCCATATGGTATTATATTAGTATTTATAATTAATATATTATCACAATACACCTATAATGCTGTAATATTAAAGCACGTATTTAGTCAAACATCTGACCAAGTATTTTGTATGATATTTGCTCATTTTGTCTATATTTGTCCAGAGAATAAATGCAGGGACAGGTCCCATGTGCTCAGCGTTAGTAAAGGTGCTGTACAGTGGTGGGCTGTCACATATTCACAGCTAGCCAGTAACAGCTGGTAGCTGGAAGAACAGTAACGCCGGTGTAACTAAACGTATGGTGTCCTGACATAGTCAAACTTTAGTCAAGGTGGTGGACGTTAACTATCCGTATGCCACACATTTTAAGGATTTTTATTTTGCTCACTTCATGGTAAGTAATGCGTTGACACCAATTAACGTTGTTCAGTTAAGCGCTGTCGGGGCTTCTCTTACAGCAAGTTCGCTAACGTTAGCATACTTAGCTGCTAGCGTGGACGGATGCTAGCTTTGAATAATATGAGTTAACCCTCTTAGGTTTGACAACCGTAAGTTTGAGTTTAAACCTGATCGAAATCGAGGAAAAATATCGAAACACTTGAATGGATCACGCGAAGACAAAGTTAGTGTGAAACCTGTAACAGCTAGCATCGCTAATATTAGCGTTAAATTAATTTACCTGCAACTGTCAAGAATTTGGAATTTCTGTCCGTTGTAGTAAGATATTGCATTAAGTTACGCTATTTTCTTTCCCCTAGTTAGGTAGTGTAAATGTTGACATTTGGTATTTTCCCTATTTTTGTAAGTTTAAACGTATATAAATACGAACAGTATTTATTTTCCCATCGGCTGATTTAGGCATACTAATTTCCACAGGCCAAAGACAATCCAGCGGTTTTCCTGATTTTCTTAGCGCCGGTGGAGACTCGTTTCGGGGCTGAAGTGCCACCCATCTCCCTGTCTCTGTGAACCTGGAAGAGCAACGCCGCCGTGTGACAAGCAGCCAACATGACAGGTAGGCGGCACCAGACTATTGTTAACACCTGTTCTTTTCCTGAAGACATAATTACAGCTCTGAAGAGTTGAATGTTGAGCAATACAGAAGAAGTTGATTGCTGAAGAAGTTGAAACTAGCTGCCCAATATAAATCCATAATAACTCACTGCTGATTGCGAAAAGGTTTGCGGGAGAAACATTGCATCAGTGGTCCGGGTATGTGTGTGTGTTAGTGTGTAATGTGCCTGTTCTTGCAGTGTGTCATATGTGAATTTGCACAGCAATCACTTCCCTGACATTTTGCCTGTGTTGGCATCTGCTGATGGCCACATTCCTTGAACTTCAAGCCCACTGACTGAATAGCTGTCCCACAGCGCCCCTCTCTCCCTGCCTCCTTCCATCCTCCACTCACTGTGTCTTCCTGTCTCTCTTGCCCAGAGAGAGAGAGACTTTGGGTGGATAGTGAGGTCCATTGTGTCAGTGAGAGGTTTATTAATGAGAGAGGCGCACACAGAGGGCAGAGCTGCTATTGAAGGACTAATCGCTAATCTCTTCGTTAATTCGGTCAATCTGTGTATGTACTAACATTAATTACTCAGAAGCCTCAAGACAGGGACATACGAGTTGGTGCTCAGAAGGGACTCTTGTGGGTTTGTCTGTGTGAAACTTTACACCGAAGTTGTAGTTGGCTTTTCTGTTCAGGCTTGACTGAGGGAAAAGTGTATGTTTGAGTGTGCATGTGTATGTTGAATGCAGCCAATCTGAGCAGTTGAGGATGCATGTAAGTGAGTACATTTTTGCATTTAGTTTCTCTGCCAAAGAGTTGTGAAATTGAAGGCATATTATTTTTGTGAGCATTGGTAGGCATATTTTTCAACTGTTACAAAAAAATAAGTTAGAATCAACAAGAACCTGCTTCTTGTAGTGTTACATGTGTGCTTTTGGCTTTGCTAGGAGCTTTTCTGCGTCTATGAAAGGAGTAGTGTGTGTTCGGTTGTGTGTGTGTTTGTGAGCTGTGTGTGCAGTTGTTTGCCTGCCATGCCCTTGCCTGCGCCTGATGTCCCAGCCTCTCAGAGGCTGGCACTGGACTGTCGTACCCTTCTGGACCATCGCGTTGGCAAGGGTAAGTGACAACACCATCTCCTCTGTTCTCTCTCTGGCTCCTTCTCTGCTGTGGCATGAACAGAGAATTATTTCACTGAAAAGTTGCTTTCTTCCATATGGCTCCATGATGCCCAGCAAAAACACATCATGCTGCAAGTGGAAATTCATGTTTGGAGTTTGACTTGCTCTGAGCTGCCCCCTGTAAAATTGATTCAGCTTATTTCATTGTTTGTTGAGGGCACTTGAGCACTTGAGTAGGCCTACAGGCTAGGCTATGATTGGTACTTGGCACAAGTTGCTCTCAAAAAGTGTTGATTGAAGGGAAATTTCATTCAGTCCTTTTTTACTTTATACCTTAATATTGACTAATTCATAAAATTTTGCATCAGTACATGCTCTCAATTATTAGAGGAATGTGGTTCTTCCATAAGAAAGAGATGCACATAACGCCACAGGGAATATTAATGATCATGCCAGCAATCAGGGTTTCTGGGAAGTGAGAACGAGGATAACAAAGCTTGATTGTTGATGAGTGACAATTATTCCAGTAAAGTGATATCACACAAGACCATTGTTATTTACCACAAGTAGAAAAATGGAAGATTCACACTAAGTGTAGAGACTCCTGAAGGAGAATTGAGAACAATTCACCTCCATCTTTAACTCATTGAAGTAGTCCTGGTGTAGCCCACTCTCCTCTCCTTGTGCAATCAATGACAGTGGAGCACTTTTGGTAATTACAAAACCAAGCTTTGGAGTGGATCCTGTCTTCCTCACACCATATAAGCTGGTTCTGTTTGTGATTTATCTAAAACCTCTTTTTAAATGCTTGAAAAATCATGCAATGTTATCTATAAACTGCGGTGTAGAGTAATGACAAAATTAGAGGCTATTATGTGAACATCATATCTGGTTTTATGGTTGTCACAGTTATGGCTGTGTGGTAACATAGATAAAAGCATGAATTGATTGGAAATGTTTGCTTATTTGGTACATTCATGTAGATCAGAGAGAAGTCAGCCAGCTGCTGAAAAGTGCTTTATTTATTCAGTATGGTTTGGGAAATTTAAACCTGGAAGAGAGAGAACAAACGGTGGCATCTTGAACATTTCAGCTTTGCATTTCTGCAGATTTTTAAACATGCAAATACCAGTAAATACGGTTATACAGTCACACATTTTCTGCAATTTATTTGCATTGAAAAAGTCACTGATTATAAGATAGATGGCTGGTATGTTTGAGGTATCCTCCAGACAGCCATTGTGGGTGTTAGAACAAAGAGAAGTTTATTTCCCACCCTGACAAAATGAAGAAAGGGGACAAGACAGACATGTTGGTATTATGCCAGAAAACGGGGCAGAAAGTTGCATAAGCATAGAAGGAAAAACTGAGAGCAAGTAAAGCAGGAGGCATGGGAAGATTAATGACAGAGAGGAAGGAAAGAGTGATGCTAGCAGGGGGTGGAGAGAGGGAGAAAAGGAGATTGCGTGGGTGGGAGGTCTTCTCCCTTTCTATCCCTGTGGTGTACATTTGTCTCTCATTCGCTCCCCCCCCTTTCTCTTCCTTTCTCTGCAACTGAGAGAAATGATTATAAGTGAGGTGGGTGTGTTTGTATGTGTGCCTGCATGTGAAATCTGCACCACCCCCTTTAGAAGGAGCGCTGTTGCAGAAGACAAACGGGAAAATCCAAGGTCATCACGGCACGCTTCTCTCTGACGTTGCCTTTCAGCCCCCTTTTGTGCGTGTGTGTCTATGCCTGCGTGTGTGCGTGTCTGCACGGCAGGGAGAGTGTGTGTAATTCATTGCATCAAGCCAGGCTCTGCACCAATCACGGTGCACATTTTAGCTCCAAGCACACGTGCAGGCATTTATCCCAGAGTGTGTGTGTGAGTGAGTGTGTGTGTGTGTGTGTGCGTTTTCAGTGCCTCTCGGCACAGCAGTGTGTCTGTATGAGCGACTGAAGCTGCATTAAGGAATCATAAGCGTCTGTAGTGAGAGACTCCAACATCACGATCGATGTACGGTAAGGATAACAATCACTCCTCCATTGTGTTTGTGTGTGTTCCAGGCTGTGCAAGCATGTGAGTTATGTGAAGCATCCAGCATTCAGCCAGTTTTCTTACATTCTTCAAACATGCTTCCTCTAAGCTTTCTTGTCAGAGACTGCAGCTGTCACCAGAGTGTTATGTCTCCTATAAACGCTTTACGGGAACTTGGACCCTCATGAGGATACCTCTCTGTTAAATTACAGCGTTAGCTTACGAGGAGACGCTGCTTTGAAGATGTTTATTTTTGGTAAAATATTCCTATTTTGTTTACATTTGTCTTTCTGCTTAAATAGTTCTGTTATATTTGACATGGCGATATTGTACTCTCTGCACTTGTAATGCGTTGAGCTAACTGTTACGTGTGTGGTAGACTCTGTGTGATGTCTATGAAGCTGACGGTACAGATGCTTAATTTTCTTGTCATAGTTTTCACGAGTCTTCAATATTTTAGATAGCATGTGGTAGAAGTAGTATATGTGCTGTTAAAAGTTCACATCATGAGAATATGCCCTTGGTGTTATTGTTTACTGTAGCTCTGTTGTTACTGGGGCATGTTGATATATGGTTCATTGATTAGCATTAATTAAAAAAGTAGTCGGCTTTGCTTTGCCTTTGCAGACTATTGATGGAAAAAGTCTTTGGTTTGTAATGAATTATCAACACAGACACTGCACACTGGAAGATCAAGCAAGGCAGCTGGAATAGGCTTCACTGTGCAGTACATTGGTGAGCTACTGTAAGGAAATGGTGCTCTGAGCTTGAGCCCCTCGTAGCCGAGCGTCGGTGCCTGTTTGACTGTGATTCATAGCGTGTCGGATTGGCCTTGTGTCACAGGGATTTGAAGGCAGCTGGGTCTGTTCTTCAGTATGTTGGTCGCATTATACCAACCGTGTTCGCTGCCACCCACACTGTATCGAATGTATGCTTTGAGTCTGATTTAGTGCACATGGATAGATGGTTCAAAAAAATGTTTATGCTGTACCTATGCCTCTGCAAAGTGTGTGTGCAGTATGTGTGTGCATCAGTATCCTCAAGATACATTGTCAGTGCTCATCGTGACAGAGAGAAGAGGGGATAAATTCATGTTGTGCTTCTGTATGCCATGGATTTTGTCATTCTTTGCATGCCTTAGTGACAAAAATTCACATTTCTTCCTCTTTGTCACGCTTTCTCTCCTGCTACCAGCCTCTTCTCCACGACACTCACCTCCCCTCCTCAGCTCATTGAGCGACAGCTCATGTGCATATTGGTTGGCTGTTTAATCAGCCTTGCTCATTATTCGTTATTTGCTTACACTCTCCTCGCCTCTTGTCTGCTTCTCTCTGCGTGTTTGTAGATTGGGCTGTGTGCATGCATTTCTGCATCCACTGTTTAAGGATATTTTTCCCGTCTTTGTTTGCTGATGTAAAAATAGCAGGACATGGTCTCTCCCCCTCTTATGTAAGAACACCCCTGAAGGGCAACATGCTTTGTAAGCATCATGAGAAGTGTCATGTCTTTTGCACAGGTAGATGCATTTGCAGCATGAAGGTGGCAACAGACTGTACACTGTGTGCTGCTGGTTTTTGTATATGTACTCGTGACTGTGGCCTGTAAAACCAGTGCTTTGCATTAACCCCAGGTGAAGGTGAGGTCTAAATGTGTATTGACAGTTCGGTCTCTCTCTCAGCTGCATAAATATACTCGTACACACACGGATCCAAAGTGTGTTTAATATTCTCCTTGCAGGGCATCAGGACTATATTTACCCTCTCTTGTCAGCCATGTGACTCCTGGTACAACAGAGCAGCTTTGGGACAGCAGGTGCAGATACAACACTACAAGATGCTCTGGGCTTCTTGTCACATGCTACCTGAAGTGTGTGTGTATGTGTGTTTGTAATTAGTTTCACCACTGATTCCTTTATATAGGTTAAATTTGTCTCAGAAGTTAATCCAGAACTTTTTTGGTTCGTGGTGTTTGTCCAGTGCTGACATGTGGAACCCACAGAGCAGTACTCCCAATAACACTTGACTGTTTGTGTGTGTGAAGGATTTTTTAAACATTATCATGCACAAACATGTCTTTCAGAGTTGTGAGTTTTTTTGTTTTCTCCTATTATTCATTGTCACTTCAGCATGCATTTTTCTCTCCTCTCTCTATCTCCCTCTCACTCTCCCTGAAGTGGAAATGTTAAGCTGACATCCGGGGGGAAATGGAGAGTGTAATCTGTTAATGCACCAACCCATTGTTATAAGGACAAAAATAGCATTGTGATTGGCTGGCTCCTTGCTGTGGTGATTTGAGGCGTGGAGACCCTTTGCATGTGTACACATATGCACACGCCAATTCATTCTGCATGGATGTGTTGGTTACTGTCCACATCACACCGGCTAAAGTTCCCAACTCTGGTGCACCAGGCTGCAGAGATGTCCACCTTCTCTTTATTTTCTCTTTCTGTCTACCCATAACCAGTAATTCGTTGTTCCTCTGTTTCATCCTCTTCGGTGTGTGTGTGTGCAAGCATGTTTGTGTGTGGGCTCATGTGTAAGTGTATGGAACCGCGGAGGAGCTCAGTGTCCAGCCCCTAAATGTGTTGTCAGCTTGCCATGCAGAGTGGGTGGATGTCGTGAGACCCCCTATGTGTGCTTTACACCGCTGTCATCCAAATTCTTGTCCACCCACCTTGTTCCTCTCTCTTAGCTTTTTCCTTACGAACCCACCGTTACCAACAACAGGAACACGAAACAAGCTTCTTTTTTGTGTTTACACAAACTCAACACAACTCTGGAAGTATGCAGTATTGTCTTGGAGTGGCAGTGAGGCAGCTTGAGGAATTTCCAACATAAATGTGGTATTGCAGCACATTTTGAAGTCAGTGGTCAAGTTGTTGTTTGGTCCATTAGCATTGATTGTTATCATCAAATGTATATTAACACTGCTTGTAACTGGCCTACCAGCTTATCTAAAAAACAATAGCAGAAACTTTAAGGTTCCACTAGAAAATGAAAAGGTATAGAACATTACCTATGAGGAGAATTATTTGCTTCTTACCAATCACAATGGAAAATGCAGGTGCCTGCGGTGCACCACAGGGGTATGGAATAATATGTAAATTGCTACATCCACTGAGCTGTTAAGAATTTTTGGCACAGTAGCACTACTAAAGTTTTCCCTGTGAAAACAAAACAAAAATGTTTCCCAGGCTACCATTCTCTCTACTCTTCCCAAAAAATCTCTTCTCTCTACTGCTGACAGAGAGGACAGGCCAGATTTGTACTGGACAGAGAAGATGCAATAAGTAGCACTAATCTGTGACTCATTCCATGCATCACAGTCCACCTCCCCCTTCGCACTTCCATCCTGTCCCTCTTTTTCTTTCACTGCCTGTGTCTCTGTCACTCTTTGTCCTCCACCCTTTCCTCTCTACACTTGGGACCTGCTGCATTTTCATTAATTCATCAGCGACTCCTACACTCAGGCCCCGGGCCAATACAGCGACGATGAGAGAAGGTGGTAAAGGGAGGTTGGGTGGGTGCAGGAGGAAGGGACAGAGGGAGGGAGGGGTGCAGACGCCTCATTAGTGTTTGAAGTGATGGAGGAGAGAGGAGCAGCACTATGAATAGACATGCAGCTCTTAGAGATAAACCTGAGCTCCAGCAGAGCTCCTGCTGCGGACCTCAGCAGAACTTTTAGAGAGCAGACAGGGACCTTGAAACACAGACTTTTAAGTGGTCAACACACTAAAAAGGCCTTTTACTCTTTAAAAGGACATCCTGCCTATGTTGACTGCCCTCCTCCCAGGTGCAGGTCACTGATAATACCACAAGGCTTATGACTGTAGGAATGTAGCCCAGAGGAGGGAGTGTTATTGGGGTAGCTTTGGCTCAGGAGGGAGAGTGGGTTGTCCACTCTCCAGCTCCACCTGTCTGCATGTCAAGTTGTCTTTTGACAAGGCTCTGAACCCCAAATGGCTTCTCATGGTCAGTCCAGATTGGGAACCTGCTGCCATCAGTGTGTGAATGGGTGAATAGGAGGCAAATTGTATAGCTCCTCAGTTCACTCACTGGACTTAGAGTCACATTCACATTCCTTATTCTCGAAGGATCTTGGAATGTTTCGTGTGTGTGCTTGCTCCTCATTCTTACTTTATTTCAGATGGTTTTTGTTTAAATTGTTTCATTTTTTCTGTTAATTATGATTGTATGTACATCATTAGGAAATGAACTGTATTGCACAGGAAGCTAGGTTGTTTTGTGCCTTGCAAAGTGTTGTTATAGCCGGACTCATCCTGGCCATTTGCATTTGTGAGTCAGGCACGTGGCAGCTGATTGCCTCCATCGTCGGTGTGACATGTGCCTAGATGGTCCATTTTGAATTGAGGAAATGAGTTTTGTGATTTTTAGGATGTGCAGCACTAGTGAACAGCTGGTTTGGGCAGTCTCGTCCCTGTAGGAAGCTGAGGGTCTCATATTGTGAGCAGTGTTCATCAGAGTTCTTGTTCTTTTATGTCTGGTGGTGCATTAAAAAGGATCTGCTGTATGTTGGACACAGTATGCTGTGAGGGATGGGGTGCCAAATTGGGCAGCTGGTAATCTTTTCAGTGTCTGGTCAGTGTGCTCTCAGAAGGAGGTTTTGGTGCCACATCAGCAAAAAAAAGGCTTCAATCTGTAAGAGCAACTAGATGAATGAATCATGACACATTTTTCCTTTGAGAGAATAGAAAGAAGGAAAGTGATGTTAGGAGGAAGGAAGGGAGGAAAAGCTGTTTCTTTGCAGATTGTTCTGCTTTTGTCTAGCATGTGTTGAAGTGTCAGGCTATCAAATTCTTCATTAAACTTTACTGCATTGCTGACACCATAGTGACCTACTTTTTGTCATTACCTGTTGTGACTCCTAATCATACATATCCTTGTTTGATGGAAGCAGGAAGATAATAATTGTCATGCAGAGCTGTATGTAGGGTTAAATTATTCATTTTGGGTTTTTGGAGGTTATCCCATTTTTCCCTGTTTCTTCATTCTCCCAGGGTCCCCTTATGACTCACCACTGCTGAATTCCCTCAACCAATCAGAATCCAGCTCTCTCTTCACTGTGTGATTTCTCCTCAATGCAAACTCAGAAAAATCACCATTCAGTGTGTTGCACTGTCTCTTCAAGGCTATCTTGATAGCATTGTGAGAGATTCTGTGTGTGTGTGTGTGTGTGTCTGTCTGTCTGTGTGTTTTATCATCGGAGCAACATTGTTGTGGCTGTAATTGTCTTGTGACCACATTCTTTCCATATCTGGCTCCACTCAAATGTCTTTGCACAGAATTACCATCACTTAGCAAAGCTTCTGTTTACCAGAAGCTCCAAGCCTCAACCCTGTACCGACATTGATGATTTTAATTCAAGCTTTCAACTTCAGTATGTTTTGAGCATGCAGTTTTGTCTATGCTAGCTATGTTTTTTGCTCTGCTACAGTGAAAACTATTGGAGGAGCTGTGCCAGTCTGTCTTGTCTTTCCATATTCAGCAGCTCCCAAGGAAATACCCTGCTTTCTTCACACTTCAGCTAATTGCTTTTACCTGTCACAAGCAGGCAAGACAACTACACCTACAGTAATAGAAGTAACCATGTGCTTCAGTAAGACTCTGACAATAATACTGATGAGATTGTTATCAATATTTGCGTGTTAGCTTACCTATTATTATTTGACTAGCTGCAGCTGTGTTTTCATTGCTGACAACTCAATTTGATAGTTGTTGCACAGCTACAGACATACATTTTGTATGACTTGTTTTTCAAGCACTTAATTTTCCACCATTCCCTCTGTGGCAGTATGTTACCAATGTGAAGTCTTATTAGTTTCTGCCCTAGAATAACGGTACATCACAAGTGATTGACAAATTAGCATCCCATGGTTCTTTAAATGTGTAATCAGTGCCAGATGTTTATTTGCTATCAGCGATCTAAACCCTACCTACAGTCTGTAGTGTCTCTGAACATACCTTTGAAGCAAGTGGCTGACATAACTTATTACATAGGCACTGTGTTCTTTCATTTCCACAGAACACACAAATGACAGAGAAGGGATGAGAAAAGGAGATATGTTTTTTATTTTTCTTTCTGTCAGTAATGCTGCACAAGTCTAATTGACCATATCGCTCTCACTCTCTCTGTCTTTCTTTTGTCTTCCTCCTCGTCTCTTTTCTTCAGGGGTTTGTGGTTGTTGCGGGGCACTCAGGCCTCGGTACAAGAGACTGGTAGACAACATCTTCCCAGAAGACCCAGAGGTGAGCAGCTCAAGTGACACTTTCTGCTTCTTAAGCAATGCCTTCCCTAACCCGAACATGTGCGTCTTTTGTCTTAAGTTGATATGTATTCCCCTGTCCTCTCAACGATTGTGTACAGAAATTGTGTGGATATTTCTATAGCAGTTGGTTCATTATACATAAAGAAGTTGTTATTTAAACAACTAGGTTATTAAGTTTAATTTATGCAGGAACAGTGCATATTTAAAAAATGTGAGAAGAAATTGTGAGAAATAATGCACTGTACCAGATTTAGCTGGAAGCTTTCCATCTGCAGTCCTTTTGCAGGTAAATATAAACACTGTGTTATGATATTGTCTTTGACTTAAGAAGGGTGAAGTAGATGTGATAAGAAACCACCTCCATACCTAACTTTCTTCTTCAAAGCTGTTGGTATCAAACCACAGACCTCATCTTCGCTACCATTTTCCCAGATTATAACTGAGATCTGATACAGATGACTCATAAACAGAATTAATTTGGGTGGAGAAGAAGGAGCTGATTTGTTGCTGAGGAAACTTTTCATTAGTGCCTCTGTGCTTCTGCAGTAACCCACTTTACCTGTCAGGTCTGTGGCCAAAACTGCAATGCATTGGGCATACTAGAACACACTGATCTAATTTCTCTGTTTTACATGCGTGCGTGCATATGCACCTGCTCGTTGTGCTCCCAAAAATGACTTCTAAGTTTGGCTCCAAGCTGCTGTGACTGTATCTAACTGTATCCCAGCAGCTTGGGAATAATGAAGGTGTCTGATAACATTTACTCAGACTTGTGCCACACTGTGTGAGTGTGTGGTAGTGTGTACATCTTTATTGTGTTTCAGTTTTTCTCCCAGATGATTAATGGTAAGGGGCTTAAAGGGGTTGTGTGTGTCTCCTGCGCACACAAAATGTCCCCACAGTAGTGTGTACACTGCTAGTTTTAAATGGCATTGGTTATGATTGAAGTTTATCGGAGAGGAAGAGACTGCTAAGAGTCTCTTGGACGTTCCTTGATTTACTCTGTTAACACTCTACAGTAGCCTGCAGTGTGAGTCTACAGAACTACAAAATGATTGACTCTAATGAACAAAAGCCAAAAATCAGCTTTTCAGCTGGAGGGTGTTTTATAGCCAGCTGCAATATTCTGGCGGTGTAATCGATAATGGATTCCAGCCACAGGATGTTTTAGAGAAGCAGAGCTGTCTCCCAGTGCTGATCTCCAAAATAACCTTCTGATGAGAGGAATACGCCCTTTTTCTGCAGCAGACATTTTGACTTATCCTTGCAGGAAAAGCACAAATTAATAAGGCCCCAGTTTAATTTAGGTGTGCCAGGAAGCCATGCTAATGAGCGGGCATGCGTGATAGCAAGCTGGAAAATAACTTAAACTAAATAAGGCAGCCATTGTTAATGTTAATTACACCTGTGTGTTTGACCAGCAGTGCTGCTTACACCCTCCTGCATGTATGGTAATAGGCATTTTTCATGGGAGGCTCATTTGAGATGAGCTGTGTCTTGAGCAGGTGGCGGCAGCAGGGGCAGTGACAGAAAGCTGCAGACAGTCTGTACAGGAAGTCACAGAAACACTCACATCCTGTTCGATCCAATCCAGATTTAATAAATTGCTATCAGACCAATATATTCAGCTTTTATCCAGCTTCTCATGATTGTTAGCTTAATTCTTGTATACGACAGGATAGCCTATTAAAATGCTATATAGGCCTCATGTAATCACCAAATGATGCTGCTGCTATGGTTTAGCCTCCATATTGCTTTCACTTACATTTTCATATAAGGCATAAGGCATATAAGGCTTTTAAGAATCCTCATACTGAAGAATTAAATAAGTAATATTCATATTGCAGACTAGAACTATCATCGATTATACAGATTCTGTGAGAACTGCATGTAACATAAGATGAATATATTCAGCTTCTCTGATAAGTCACCATGTCCACAACATTTATTCTGTTAACAGAATAAACCTTCATAGAGCAATATCTGACTCATAAAATCCAAATCTAAGCAAGATCAGAGGAGAGGTAGTTATGGTTAAGCCATCATTGCGTCAGTCTGCTTTAGGTCAGAGCATGTCGGTCTGACCTGTTCTTCTCCAACATTGCACAAATGCTTTCTTGCTGGGATTCTTTGTAATGAATGATGAATGATATTTGGCCCATGTATTACAGTTAGTATTTTTAGAGTCACTTTGCCTTACATAGCTATGTACAGGGTGCTTGAGAGTGTACTCCAATAAAAACCCAAACAAATTCTGCCAGTCCTCATGTCTCCTTCACATCACAGTCTCATCAAATGTGACCATTTTACAGAAAGAAAACAGTGTTTACCCGGCGTTCTGTTCTTCTTGGCACTGCATGTCTGGAATGTAAACAGGATCTCAATGGACTATAGATGTTTTTAGCTCCCTCCTCCCCTCTGACCAGGCTGAAGAGCAGCAAAGTGGGTCAAGGGGGAAAGTATGAGGTGAAACTTTGTGATCTACTTATACTCTTAGTATTTGGGTTTTGAGTAGTATGCGCTTCAGTATGAATAATTCTGGATTGGCTCAGATTGCTTATTTGTCTTAACCAGCTCCCTTTTTGTGCCATGTCAGCCTCATGTACAGCACATCTCCTCCAACCTGAAAGTGACTAAACCATCTGAGTGAGAACCTTAAACTTTCTTTCTTTCTTTATGTTGTTTTCCCCCACTCTTTCTGTCTCCCTCTGTCACCCCCTTAGGATGGGCTGGTGAAGGCCAACATGGAAAAGCTGACATTCTACGCCCTGTCAGCTCCGGAGAAGCTCGACCGTATCGGAGCTTACCTGTCTGAGAGATTGTCGAGGGATGTGGCCCGACACAGATACGGGTGAGCATCACCAGTCAGTCGGCATTCAAAATGATCTCTTGAAAAAACATTTCAGCTGCCTCTGCCCTGACAAATACTGTATTATTCATTCTGTGCCACATGTTAACTTCACTGATTTGAATTCAACACTATAAAGCTGATACTTCAGAATCCTTGGAAGAAGTCGTAGCCGCATAGACAGAACAAAAATAACACGGCCAGCGTAGGTTCACTGACGGTGATGTTTTTGTACACTCTGTTCTTACTTTATGTGCTGCAGAAGTTGTTGTCTTTTATGACTCATGGCTAGGACGCACTGTGTTGGTTCTCGGCAATGCAAACAGCCTGTACAGATTAAATTTTCACTTGGCAGAGTCCAGCTGACATCTGCTCAGTCTGCTCATGTTGCTGTGTGCATGTAGACATTTAGACTATATGCATTTATTTTATTATCATCCATATGTGCAATCCAGACACACATTATATTTCCCAACAGGGTTAATGGCGTCATCCTGATGTTTCTGTGTCTCTTGCCCCGCCTCTTCAGGTATGTGTGCATAGCCATGGAAGCCCTGGACCAGCTGCTGATGGCGTGCCACTGTCAGAGCATCAACCTGTTTGTGGAGAGTTTCCTCAAGATGGTGCGCAAGCTGCTCGAGTCTGACAAACCCAGCCTGCAGATCCTAGGAACCAACTCTGTGAGTTTCCAGGATCACGTTACCAGTTTAAAGGGTCCATCAGATACGACCTGGTGGCTTCCTTCTTTATGATGATTTGCATTTTGTGTAGCTAGGACTGTGTTGTCTGGAAGAAGTGCATTGTATGGCAAACATTAGAACAGGTAAATCAAGTGATGTATTTAACTTCAGTCTTGAAAGTTTGGCGATGCATTCATGAAGACAGTAAATGCACTGCCCAACTTGCTGTCTGTGTGATTTAATTTATTGTAGTTTTGCAAAAAATGTACAGTTTTAATTAACTGCTGAAGTCACACACTGCAAATTTGAATTATACATGGCTGCTTTGTCAGGAAGTTAAAAAAAGAAAAAGAACTGTTCACAGATTGGCAAACAAACATTGAAATGATCACAGTAGATATAATTTAATTATAATTTAAAGGATAACTTAAGCTACAGCTTGGCTGTGAGGATATGAAATACCAAGGTCATTGCTTGCTGATCCTCATGGAAGTGATATTTGACAATTCTATCAAGCTGAGACGGATTCTGCACAGTTTCCATTCTGAAAAGCTGGTCCTGGGCGATTTCAGTGTCTGGGACAAATGAGTGTTATGGACCATATTTTCCCATGTTTTCTTTGTGTGTTGGAGTGACTAATGGAAGCAATAACTTTTGAAATTGATCCAGTATTGAGTGAGAGTGCTACACCTGGCAACCATGAAACTGGCTGCAATGTAATCCCTTTGCATGCAGTCAATGTACGTCCACTAAAAGTGTTTGTTTTTGCCACTGACAGACTCAGATTGTTATTCTAAGTTTCTGACATCCCTACTACTGCTAAAGGGTAAGATCCTGTTTATTTAACCAGAAACTGCCACTGTACCACTCTGGCTAAAGCCACCAGACTCCATTTACAGAAACAGTCATTTTATCATCGTCAAACACACTCCATTCAAACTCAAAGCAAAGTAAACCTTTCCACTGTTCCAACAATCCCCGCCAACTCTGGTTTGGTCAAAATAAATCCTTAATTCACATAGTGAGATGTGAAGATATCGGGAGAGGAGTGAAAGTAAGGGTGCAGTGTGGGAAAAAAGAGTGAATATAAAGACACCGATCGTTCACAATTAATCTGAAAAAGCTCCTTCTCACTTGGTGCGAGATTTTGGGTGTTTTTTTCAGCAGACTAAGGCTGTCTGTCTTCAGTGCTGCTTTGAGATTCGCCTTACTGTCAAATATGTTTGTTGATTACAGTGAGCGTGTTCCACTGGCACATGCACACAGCTGTTGGCATATGTTTTAAGAAAGTTGTAGGCGTGCATATTTTCTAAATATATTTCAGCATGACATGTTTTCTTGTTATTATATTTCTCTGGAAACAGGACATTGTTTGGATGGGTATTCCTGGGAATCCTGTTTCCTGAGATTAAACCCTAGTCACAAGAAACATAAAACAGCTAAGGCAGGTTGTTTTGCTAGTATAAATTTAGATAAACACCCACATCCTCAAACTGTTGGTCCCTAATGTGCGTCTGATGCGCCTTTCTGTTGCATCAGATTGAGCCCATTTCAGTGGATTTAGAGGTATTATCTAATCAGAAGTTGGCAGGGCGCGTTTACTTTGCTGATGTGATGGCACAAAGTGAAAGATGTTAACCTTGAGGTAAACAGTATGTTAGTATTTCAGGAAGATCAGAGCTCAGCAAGAGAGTGGTGGGCAGAGGGAGCGTGAGTGATGAGTGTCCTCTGATGTGGGGAGCGGCTATCAGCACTATCGCCCGGGTCAGCAGAGGACACATAAAGGAAATCAGATTAGCTGCAGACCACACTGGCAAAGTGCTGCAGTCATCCACACAGATTGACGAGACACGCCGACTTCTCTCTCATAATCTTTGTGCTATCAATCTCCCTTGCACACGCGGCGTATTTAGGGCAAATGCAAGGCCATATTATGTAATTAATTGTGCGTCGCAGTGTCTGTTAGTGAGGGTTGTGAAGATAGACATGGCATCTTTCCCTTTTGGTGTAAACTGTATAGCTCATCTGAACCAGTGTTGGAGAGAGGTGAAAGCAGCAGATTACAGAGTTTATCACCACAGGACTCAAGCCCCGCAGGTTTCCTCACACGTTGTGTCACTGACCTAAAACCTTGTACTGCAGAGCCCTTTCTAACATGAGCCAGCTCTTCAACACAGCAGTACCAGAGCCAGTGTTCCTGTCAACTTGCCGTTGCTTACAGTATATGAATGGCTGTGGCAGACAAGACTGAGGGCAGGGGTTAGTTTCTCCTGTTGTCGCCTTTGGTTGCAACAAAAACATTTATAATCTCAGCTCTCCATCGCCTGTGGTTTCAGACCCTGTTCTTAAAGCTTTCAATCAGATAGAGAGTTCCTCTCAGCAGACACAGAGCTGACACATTGATTTCTTGAAGCTGCCCAGTATTACTGGCAATAATGCCGGGCAGGTTTAAGGTATCAACTGCTGTAGAAATTTACTGCTGCAGCTGAGCAGCGTCACAAGAGCAGTTATCGGTTCATTTCATTTAATTTGTTCAAGGGTACTTCATTTAATTTCAAAACCACTCCAAACACTCATTCTGTGCGCAGGAAATAGATCGACAAGGGGCTTCTTTTACATTTTTTACATAAACTCTCCTCTTCTCAGCCTTGCATTTTGGATTACTGCACTCATCCAGCCTGTTTTTTTGAAAGGGTAATTGATGTATTTTAATTACCATCTGCTCCACCGATTGTTCGTTATATAATTCTTGCTTCAGGTAGTATCCTTTCTGTTTCGGTTCTAAAGTAATCCAGTCCATAATTTATTAATTGGAGAATGTTGTGAGGCTAAATGTCAGCGTGTCTAAATGGTGACATTTTCTGGCCCAGTGGGAGAGCCCCCCCTCCCCCTGCCCTGTGCTTTTCACTCCTAATGAGATGTTACGGCGCTGTAGTTTGACTTTAATTTAGAAGATATTCACCATTCAGCAAATGCAAAATAAACTCTGGCTTTTGAGGAGTTGGCTTATTGCTGTAAAGCTCTAGAGCTGTACAGATTCAGTTTGACTTGAAAATGTATTTTCTTTTCTTTCCCTCCCCTCTCAGTTTGTGAAGTTTGCCAACATCGAAGAGGACACGCCATCGTACCACCGCAGCTATGACTTCTTTGTGTCACGCTTCAGTGAGATGTGCCACTCCAGCTACGAGGACCCTGACATCCGCACCAAGTGAGTGGACAGATGCTCGATTGAGCTACAGGCAGAATTATTCAGTAACTGCTGTTTTTAGACTGCTTCAGGAAGTCCTTTTTTAGACTAGCACGGCCCGCTGGGCATTTTTTTAATATCTTCTTAAGCAAATCCTTTAAAAGCGATCTTGTTTTCATCTTTGTTGTTTGCTGAAAATAGACAAAGTGGCAGCTTTGAACAGTTAAATATAACTTTGCATAATTGAAGGGTAGCAGCCGAACACTGAGGGATACAGACTGAAAACGAGACAAAAATATGACTTCCTAAATATAATGGTCCATTTATAGATTCACTTACCAGTCAAATGATGTCTCTGTGAATGTTACCTGCAGGATCCGCATGGCAGGTATCAAGGGCCTGCAGGGTGTGGTGAGGAAGACAGTGAACGATGAGCTGCAGGCCAACATTTGGGACCCTCAACACATGGACAAGATCGTCCCTTCTCTGCTGTTCAACCTGCAGAGTGGAGAGCGGACAGAGAGGTGAGTGCTCACAGGGGAAACGGGGATGTTGCTTTTCATTAGACCAGATATTTTATGAAAGTGTTTTGAATTTTTTTTATGTGCTTTATAGTACAGCGATAATTGAGGCATATCCCAGTGTTTTTTGAGACAGCTTCATCATTTTCCTGCATAATTTTTTCCCAAATCACAATTTCCTTCATATGGATTTTACCTTCTAGACTAAACTGGCTGTAAAATATTAGGTGCTGTGTTATATTGGCATTTATTGGCATTTTGTGTTAATAGGGCCCATGACAAAGTCACATCCTCACTGCAGTTTACTGCAGGTAAATATGGTGTGTCATCCTCACACAACAGGCCAGGCTGTGCCAACATGTGGGTGAGAAAGTTGATGACCCGAAATGCGTCAGTGTTGACCCCCTGTGCCTCAGTCACACAGTCCGGAGCCATTGCTTGTAGCCGACTGGTGTTGTTTGTCTTTCGTCAGGCCGTATTTGTCCTGGCGGTCTAGTCAGCCATCATCCACATCATTCATCATCATTGTCATCACTGAGTGAACCAGTGACAGCCCTGGTCCCCTTATGGGCATCTGTTTGCCCACCTGCAGCATCCAAGGACAAAGACAGCAGCAGATTCTGGGGGGAAAGGGGGAGAGCATGAGCAGAAATAGTGCAGTGGGTAAAAAATAAACAGAGTGAGCATTGCAGAGGTTGCCAGAGAGTGAGTGAGAGAGAGAGAGAGAGAGAGAGAGAGAGAGAGAGAGAGAGAGAGCATCT
>JBBMOE010000007.1:7761922-7870320 GCA_037975065.1 Chaetodon trifasciatus | reverse complement strand
CTGAAGCTTCCCTCTCTTGGCAGTATTCCACACACTGAAATTGATTTTGACGTCAATGCCGACATCTGAAGGTTAGGGGAGCAAAGGGGGAGGGCGGAGAGAAGAACACTGGAAGATTGGGTGGATGAGGGTAGATAATAGAAAGTAGAGTGATGGACAGAAAGAGAGAGACAAACTCCCAGCAGAGAGAGACATTTCCCCCTCAGCTTCCCTTCGCTCGGTGCGTTATGAGGCCTGCCCCCCTTGTGCATCCTCCATTCCTCCACACAGTGAGTTTAGCCAGTCATTAACAGCCGTCGAATCCACAGCAGTCAGTACAGAGTCTAATTAAGCTCACAGATGGTGCCTTTTTTCCTACATTAATCCCTGTGAACGTGTGCAAGTTTAAAGATCAGCTTCATGCACAGCAAAGCCTTCTGAAGTCTAATTTCTGTAGAAGTTTTATTTCTGGAGATACTAAAATCAGGGCTCTGTTTCGCGTGTTATACCACAAGAACAACTACTGGCTTGATTGATTTCTTGTAATGTGGTGTGAAGGTTGCCCGCAAGGGCTTTATGGTCCCCAAGCAATTTTCCTCCAGGCGCCTCAGCAGAAAAATGTAACAGAAATGATCCTGAAACATGCTTTTCACACACTCCAAAACCGCCTCTGTGGAGTGTTGGATGGAAGGAGATATGAGGCCAGATCGCAGTAAGCTTTGAGATGATGCTGATTCCTCCCCGCGTTTCCTCACGAGTGTCCAGATCATTAGACAAAACTGTGCTGTGAAAGGCTGTTAGGGTGACCTCAGAAAGAAGTCTCCTGTGGCTGTTTTCAAATGCATTTTCAATTGGACACGGATCAATGAGAGTGGCTGAACGACAGAGCTGTAGCGATTAGCTGATTGATTGAATGGAGGTTTGAAAGAATATTAAATCACCCACTGTTTTGATGATCCATTCATCGTTTCAGTCATTTTTCAAGCAAAAAGGTCAAACTTTTACTGGTTCCAGCTTTTTAGATATCAAGATTTGCCCCTTTTTTTGTCATTTTTAATAGGAAATGAAGAGTCTTCAGGTTTTGGACTGTTGGTTAGCAATTTGAAGATGTCACTTTTCTGGACTAAAGAATCAATTGATTAATCAGGACAATAATCCACAGATTCCCTGTTAATAGAAATAATCAGTAGTTGCAGCCCAGTTGATTAAATGCTAAACCTTTCACATCAGGAGCTGAACTCGCCTGCGTTTTCCACGTTTGTAGCACTAAAAGAAAATGGCTTCATTTAAGTTCGTGCCCTCCGAGTTGAACCAATGTTCATCCTGTGTTGTTCTTGGTTTTGCTGTTTACCTTTTTTGGATTTGAGTGGAAGTTAAGAGGAGCCACTGAGAGGCAGGAAGTCGCATTTCCTCCACAGCAGCAGCTGCAGCCGGCGAGATGAAAAAGTTAAGCTGTTTAATAAGTAATGTCATCAGTGGTGGACCACCCGAGGCTAGTCGTGACCAAGATAGAGTTATGGCGGAGCTTTTAACTATGCATGAGAATGAAGAAAGGCTGGAGCTGGTGTGAATGCCCCCCCCTACACACACACAAACCTGCACACATCTAGCAACTTAGACACGAACATATCCCCTGTGGTGCTGACAGAGATGCAGTACACAAATGTTTACACACATGGCAGCAACACAGTCGCCTAATTTCCACTGCAGGTCAACTGCGGAGGGAAAAGTCACCTCAGGAGAGAAGGCTAAAGTGACACAGCAGTCTTCAGAGTGTGTTTGTGTAAAAAACATGGAGTCTTCGTGGAAATGTTACTGTTATTGAATCAAATTGATTTCAAGCCCTTCTCTCTGTTCTCGCTCTCGCTCTCTCCCCCTCCTGACTCGCCTTCCCCTCCCTCTGTCTCTCCCTCTTCTCGCCTCCTCCCTGCTCTTTCCTCTCCTCTCTTTCTTTTTCTGCCTCCTCACCTGCACCACTCTCTGCCAGCCGCTCCCCCTCTCCGCTGCAGGCGTCAGAGAAGGAGAAGGAAAGCCCGGTGGAGCTGACGGAGCGCTGCTTCAGGGAGCTCCTGGGACGAGCCGCCTATGGCAACATCAAGAATGCCGTCACGCCTGTGCTGATGTGAGTGAGGCAGCCCCGCAAACTCTTCTGCGCACGACATCTGTCCTCTTTTTGGGATTTGTTGTTGACGTATTGACCAAACCTGAAGGAAGGATGCATCGTAGTGCTATGTTGCAGCATTTTTATCTGTGCGGTGATTGGCCCTGAGGGGGCGCGACAAGGTCAATGCAAGGTTACGTAGTTGTTTTTGACTAGATGCGAGCGCATGATTGGCAGATGGGACGTTTGTGTTGTATAGTACTGCACTTATGTTCGGGTTTGCATTGCAAGGTTGTGATTTTATTGCAGTTTTAGTTCTTTTCTGACAAGACATTGCAGATTCCCTGCTTGTTCGCAGCGTCATCCTGCTTCTAAGATCATCTTTAATGATGCTTTCATCTAACTTTTGATGTCTCTGAGACTGGTCCTCTGTGGTTATTGTTTTCAGTGTCTCTCTATCCATCTTGCTCTTCCTGCGTCTCTTATTTGAATCAGTTCAGTTCTACTGTTTTCTCCCTGTCTGAGCCGTTCCCTTTCTCTGCATGCGACATCTTTTTCCGATTGTGTTTACTTTTAATTATTTGTTTGCTGTATTTCCATCTGTTCTTTGCCCCTCTTGGCTTCGTTCCCTGCATCTCAGCCAGTGTTTGTAATCCTTCCTGTGTTAAATTTCAATGAAGTTGCTGGTATGCTGGGAATAGCAGGCTGAACATAAGCTACGTTTTCATTAAAAATAAAGCTAAATGAGTTCAGAAATCTGCTGAGAATTGCTGTAGATAAAATATGTCAACTAGAGTTTTTCTGACAGCCAAATGCAGCTGAAAGTCAGAATCCATCGGAGTCAAACTCTAGCCACCATTTTCTTGTGTAGTTATATATTAAATTTATCTTGCCTTTGAACACTCTTAATCCATCCATTTTTTCTCAGTTTTCGCTCAATTTTCCCTTCAATTCGTCTCACCTGTCATGTGCTGTGTGAGACCAGCCCTTCTCCATCCATCACTGTCTCTGTTTCTGCTTCATGCTTTACACATTTATATCACTCTGTCCCCACCTCTGTCTCCATGCATCCTGCAAGTCCACCAACTGCTCAGCAGTAATGATCTAGATCGTGCTTAATGGATGCTGCGATCCTGACTGTTATTTTTCATTGGGATTGTTTTTTTTTTTTTCCATTTTATGGCACTTTTTGCATCCTATATCAACATCCTGATTATATTCAACAATGAGTTAAATGTGTAAACATTGCAGTACGTTGTACTGCGTATTTGACTGCATCCATACTGTACTCCGTATTTTTCTCTTAACAAATACATCATTTTTAAATGTAAAATGCACATGGAGTCTTGGTGTCTGAGCTTTTTAGGGAAACATAATTTTGCTCTCTATCCCATGCTTCTCTCCATCACTGCTGGTGCTTTATAATTACATCTTCAGTATCCTCCCCATCCCTCTCTTCCTGTCTGTGTTCCCCCAGGCACTTAGATAACCACTCTCTATGGGAGGGGAAGACCTTTGCTGTGCGTTGCTTCAAGATCATCATGTACTCCATCCAGGTGAGTGTGCAGTGCCTACATATCCACAGAGAACTCTTCCTCACCTCTTGTTTTTCTGTCTTTCTCTCCGTTGACCTCAAATCCAGGTCCAAATGAGACATTTTGTGCATTATTTTTAGCTTTGCAGGTGGTTATTACACAATTTAGCAGTGCAAAATCCAGTGTGTAAACATGGAGATGCTACTGATTTACAGTAAAAAATAGCTCAGAAAATTAGAGATGTTTGAAGATTTTGGGTGTCAACCCTTCACCTCATAACTGTGATTCATTTTGGACCTGATTCAAAACTGCAAAGCACTGATATGTTTTATCTCCAAAGCTTTTAGTCTTGCTAACTGGTTGAATGACTCACTGTGATTTACCACTTCTCTGCCACTTCTATTCCTCTCTCTGTCTCCCTGTGTTTTTCTTTATTTGTCACGCTGGTTTCATTCACTCATTCAGTCCTTCTCTCCGTCTTTCTTAGTCCCAGCACTCTCACTTGGTAATCCAGCAGCTTCTCGGTCACCTGGATGCGAACAGCAAGAACTCAGCCACAGTGCGAGCTGGGATAGTGGAAGTCTTGCTGGAGGCAGCCGCCATCGCGGCCAGTGGCTCAGTAGGTGAGAGTACTGACGCACTGCACACACAGTAAGGTCCCAGCTGGCATGTTGTAAGGGGGACTAAGTACATCATACATCAGGTGCAAATTCTTATTTCTGGTGAAAGTAGTCCTCTGATTATTCACTGTTTGTGTATGCAGGTCCCACAGTATTGGAGGTGTTTAACACCTTGCTGCGGCAGCTCCGTCTGAGTGTTGACTACGAGTTGACCGGCTCCTATGACGGCAGCACCAACATCGGCACCAAGATCATCAAAGCTCATGAGGAGAGGCAGCTGCAGGAGGCTGTCATCAGGACCATCGGTGAGTCTGTGGGTGGTGTGTGTGTGTGTGTGTATGTGAGAGAGAGAGAGAGAGAGTTAAAGTGTGTGTGTGTATGTGTGTGTGTGTGTGTGTGTGTGTGTGTGTGGGAGGCTTTACAAGACAGGCTCATAGATTGGATCAGTTTGTGTTTATCTCACTTGTGCTTGTATTCACGCCTGTGTGTGCTCACGTGTGAGTTTTGGACAGACTAATATTCATTTCCTTTGTCCCTCTTTTTTTTTTTTTTTTTTACCCTTCGCTCCAAATCCTCCTCTCATCCATCTGATGCTCATTTCTCTGTCCTCTCTCTTTCAGGTTCATTTGCCAACACTCTCCCAACATACCAGAGATCAGAGGTCATGCTCTTCATCATGGGCAAGATCCCTGTCCCTGGTGTTCACCTGGCTCTGCCCTCCACAGGCTCTGGGTAAGTGTTCCCACACATCCCAGAAACCAGGGCTCGAGACCAACACGTCCTGTCATCCAGGCGACTTTAGAAAACGTCTGGAGCCCTGCCACAAACACATTCCCTTTATACAGCATGTACTCACGACACACACACTGTGCATTCACACCTGTCTGTGTTTTCTTACCATAAGTCAGAAATGAATGCTGTGTGTGTGTTAATGTATTCTCTAGCTTACATATTCCATCCATCGATCAACAGTGCTTTGTAAACAAATCTGTGTAGACCTGAATGTTGTTGAATGAAAGACTTTTAATGTGCATCTTAATTTGCTTTCGTCTCCAGGCCTGAGGGCACCAGGATGATCCAGGTTATGTTACTGAAGTCCTTGGTCCAGGTACTTTTTCGACCGTGCATCATGTTTATTAAGAATGTTTCAAAGATGTGGGTTTGAAGCGGGAGATGCAAACACAGATGGTGATGATCACCAGATTTATTTTTAAGATTTTTGCTTTTCAGACTTTGTCCTTTTGAACCAGAGCGTTTTACCCTTTTAAGAAAGGAGTTCATCGCAGTGATATAGCTGTAGACCAATCCAGCCCAATTAGACAGGGTGACACTTCACTTCTCAATGGCTGCAGTCTGTCAGACTGGATCTCAGCATACAGCTCTTTATCTTTATCCACAAACTGCAGATGTAGTGTTGTTCAGATATGAAAAATGGTCAGTCAGAGGCATGCTGTAAAGGCCAAAAGCCATTGTGCTTAACATGAATTTTCTTCTTGTTTTGGAACATGTAAACCATGAATTGATCTTTAATCTCTCAGGTGACGGCAGGTTTCCAGACCACAAACATGCTGACGGCACTGCCCAGCTCATTCCTGGAGCCACTGCTGTCCTTCTCTCTAACAGAGGATCCAGAGGTCCGACTGCTGGTGCTCCAAATCCTTCTCAGTCTCATCGACAGGCACGACAACACGCCCAAGTTCTCCAACATAAGGTGTGTGCACGTGTCTGCAGGTTAGCGTAGCTTTACTTCACTGGCAGTCCGTGTTAATCATTGCCTTCTTTCCACGCAGCATCATCTCAGACATCTCTGTCCTCAAGCTCAAAGTCGACAAATGCTCCAGGCAGGACAACTTATTCATGAAAAAGGTTAGCTTCCCGAATGTTTGAACATATAAACATCCACGCTCAAAAATCCCTTTTCTCTCACTCACAATCCTTCTTGTGCATCCGTCTCACAGCACGGCCAGCAGCTGTACCGACACATCTACTTGGGCTGTAAGGAGCAGAGCAGCGGTCGGCAGCACTACGAGACCCTCTACGCTCTGCTGGGTCTCCTCAGCGTGGAGCTGGCCAACGAGGAGGTGGTGGTGGACCTCATCCGCCTGGCGCTCGCCTTGCAGGTACTGATGCACGCAGTGTGTTATATTTACTCGTTTATTTACTCCCAGACACAGTTATGTGCCAGAAAGACCTTTTTAAAGATGAGTGGTAAAGCTAACAATAAATACAACATCTATATATTGATATGATGTGATAAGATTAAGATGTGGGCACAGTTCAAGATTCATAAAGCCTGCAGTCTGAGTTCAAGTTAAGGTGAGTTAGTGTGGCTGAGCTGCTCAGACGGGATCATTGCTGATGTCTCTGCGTTTGCTGTGCAGGATCTGGCTCTCTCCACCGACGAGGCTCTGCCTGTCTTCAACCGCTGCGCCGTTCATGCCCTCGCCGCCGCCTACCTCAACCTCATCTGCCAGCTCACCACCGTCCCAGCCTTCTGCCAGCACATACACGAGGTCTGAGCCTTGTGTGCGCGCATGTGTGTGTCTGAATATCAAGAAGCTCTTTTACTAAACTGCCGTTTCCCCTCTGCCCTTCAGGTAATTGAGGTGAGACAGAAAGAAAGTCCCTACCTTTTGCCTGAGGGTGTCTTCATTGATAATCCCAAGTATGTACCAGCCACATTCAGTTCTCCTTTCTCCCAAACCATAACAACATTCAATTTGATTTTTAAGAATGCAATAATGGAAATAATAAAAAAAAAACTTTCTTCAGGCTGCCTTCTTCACTGGAGAAGGTAGAAGGTGATGTTTTGTTCCTCCAGTCGAAGATCACTGAGGTCCTTGGAGGCAGTGGTTATAACACAGATAGACTGGCAACGCCTTATGTCCCCCAGTATACTGGTAAGGAGTTCAAACAGTGCATCTCTTGTGTAATAGTGTAAGAACAATAACATCTGAGTTCAAACGTCAAGTGTTGGAGGGTGTAGGAGCTCTTACAGTGAGTAATGGGCTCCTCTGTCCAAGTAAATAGTGATAATGTTTATTGACTTGGCAGCGTGTTACAACTTTGTCTGGGTGCTTTATTGATTCCTGTATGGAAATGTAGAACTGAACTACTCCCCTGGAGCTAGTGGGGATTGGGTGTTTGGGTGAAGGACACTCCATCGAGGCAGCTCTGGGGTTTGAGCCAGGATCATTGAGTTGAAGATATTATAGATATAAATCTGTCAGACCATCAGAGTCTCTCTCTGTTTTTCTATTGGGGCTTACTCTGTTTTTACCTGTTCAATAAATGCATCACAATGTGCAGTTTTAAAGGTTTTACATTATTTAAGAGTTCTCAATTTATGAAGAAGAAAAACAAAGAATCTGCATTCTTTCCAGATGAGGATCGTCTGTCCAAGAGAAAGAGTATTGGGGAGACCATCTCGCTGCAGGTGGAGGTGGAGTCCCGAAACAGTCCAGAGAAAGAGGAGGTGAAGGCAAAAAGCTTTTCCAGCAGTTTCATGGTCTCAAACTCAAATGTGTTCACTTAAAGGAAGGTTTAGCGTTTGTCCCAAACATCAGCAGAGAGCTTTTCACCTCTGAAGATATATTACCTCATTCCAGCATTGTACTAATTTGTTCTGTTCTGCAGAGGACGCCAGCAGAGGAGATCACATTTGAAACCCTGAAAAATGCCATCGGTACGTCCACTCACACTTTTGATTTGTATGAATGAGCCTTCATTTTAGTTGAAAACAAAGAAAATAACATGTTAGTTAGTGAGCTGCAGTGAATTTAATAATTGAAATACGAATGCCACATTGTCAACATACAATATATACTGCAGCATATCGCATTACTGAAATTTAAATCCCCTTTTTGTCTCCCTCTAGTGGACAGTGTGGGCATGGAGGAGCAGGAGAGGGAGCGGAGGAGACAGGTGGTGGAGAAGTTCCAGAAGGCCCCCTTCGAGGAGATAGCTGCCCACTGCGGTGCCAGGGTACAAAAACAACCTTTTCCCATTATCTATATTGTTTTTCAAGCTATTTTTTTTCTTATTTCAGTGTTGCACTGTTGTCTTACATGATCCTTTTTTTCCCTTCTAGGCCACACTACTGCAGAGCAAACTTAATCAGATCTTTGAGATTACAATCAGGTAAGAGACGGTACTTTGTGATATTCACAATGAAATCGTATTATAAGACTGCAAATTGAAAGGTGGTAGTGACCAGTGCTACTTGTAAAACATTACAAGATTACTGCCATTAAAAAGTTACTAATTATGTTGGTTATATTGTCCAGAGGGCGTGTAGCCTACTGTACGTCTACCTTTGAATAGATTTACTCAACCATCACTGCGTAGCCTCGTCTACGGCCCACAGTCTGTAACTGAAGCTAATAACAGGACTGACAGACGCAAGATCCCCTTTACAGCCCTTTATCGATGATTGATTGATAAAACAGAAAATCTAGTGGGTGGGGGGCTCAGTGCATATAGTTTTAACAAGTTCATAAAACATGCCATTTCTTTGCAATTCAGCTGCAGTGAGCAGAGTTGAATTATTTAAATAGAATCGGAGGGTACC
The DNA here is from genome assembly GCA_037975065.1 of Chaetodon trifasciatus. Taxonomy (NCBI): domain Eukaryota; kingdom Metazoa; phylum Chordata; class Actinopteri; order Chaetodontiformes; family Chaetodontidae; genus Chaetodon; species Chaetodon trifasciatus. The sequence continues at coordinate 7,861,515 of JBBMOE010000007.1, read as the reverse complement.
TGAGTGTTGTGGAGCTGTGCTTAGCAGCAGGTGCTTCTTCACATTTGAAGTAGAGCTCTTTGCAGCTGACAAACACTCAGGCACAGCTTGCATTTAAGTGTGACATTCTCGTGCCTTTCACCCACACATCCCAAATAGTGTGAATACTTCAACGACGTAAACATTTTAGCAGTAACAGATATTTGAAAACATTAGTAATGACTGATGAGTTCAATTTCAAAACTAGCACATCACTCCTTACAGCAAAAAAGTAATCTGAGTACCCTAATGTGACTAAGTGATTGATGATGATAATGACTGCTTACTGTTTCCTCTTCCCATTCAGACCCCCACCCAGCCCGTCTGGAACCATTTCGTCAGGTTACGGCCAAAGCCAGAGTCGATCTGTCCCCATCTACGAGATGAAGTTTCCCGACCTCTGCGTGTACTAGACCGGAGAGGCCACAGCAAAGTTACAGAACTGTTTCAATTTGAGGACAGGAAAGGGATTTGGGGAAGTGCTGGGACAGCCGACCCTAACCGTAAAAACATCTGGATCACAGACTCAGACAGCCGCAGCAGATGAGGAGAAAACCACACCTGTTTGAAGCCGACTAAAGAACAAACCACGTCTTGATTAACTTAGCTGACAATTCCCAAAACAGGCTGGCTGATTTCAATAAATGCAGCAGTAAAACAAACTTATTTCACTGATTCCCCTCAGTTTTCCTTAGATCTCTGTAGGAGCTCCACTGGGTGGATTTTCTAATTAAAATTTCCCAGAACTGTGCGGACAAATTGAGACAGACCGAAAGTTATTTCATTGGCTTTAGAGGGATTTGTCTCGCCGCATTCCCCGAGACTGGACATTTTTCATAGCGCTGCAGTTCTTTTGACCCGTTTGTCCCTCACCGGGTGCCAAACTGCCCTTGATCACCAAATTTATTTGGCCAATCTTGCTGATTTGTCATTTTAAGTTTTGTTTTATTGTTTTTTGAGTTTTACTGCCAGAAAGAGCATATGTGCGTTAGGTCATTTTAATTCCCCCGTCAGTGTATGTTTGACTGAAATATGGACAGATATATATGAAGCTTCCTCGTCCCCCGTGTTACTCAGCCCATGAACGTCTCATCCTCAGTGTTTAATGCTGCCAGTTTAGTGTTAGCCAAAAGTGCTTTTTCTTCCATGACGGGCATTTATTTTTTGCACCTAGTTTTTTTTTTTTTTAATAATTATTATTCTGTCTCAAAGTGAGTGTGCCTTACAGGTGACTCAAGTTACAGCATAAACAAAAACACGCTGCGCCACAGTCATGTCCACACTAAACTTGTGAAGCGTGATGTTTACCAGACCAGACACTAGAGGATAATTAAGGATCTTTTATTTTTCTCCTTTCCATATAAATGTGTATATACAGAGAGATATATAAATCTTTAAGCTGATGTACAGAGTAGGGATGTTTTTGTGTCTGTATATATACTGTATATTAGTTCTAATTTTAGACCGCCACTGCACTGATTGTGTCGATAGATGAGGGAGGGAGCTACTTAGTTAATATTCATATAATTTTATTAAAATCTTGCTGTCAAATTAGTAACAAGCAACACATGAAGTCAGAAGGGTGTATGGACAAGGGTCTGAACAGCCCACAGCAGAGATCTGCGTCATCTCGAAGCCGGTAGATCACACTAATGAAGTCTGGAGGTGTCCTGATAAAGCATTTACGCGTCCTTTTTGATAGAATCGTGGAAGAAAACAGGCTCAGCTTCATTTCTAGCCGCTGATGTTGAGACAGTACCACAGCCATGACCTGCAGTCTCATCATCCTCAGTCTTTCTGGAATGAGTTTGCACTCTCTTTTTACGCCATACTGCTGCTGCTGCTGCTGCTGCTGCTGCTGCTGCTGCTGCTGCAGCAGCCTCCGAGCTGTGCACCCGTCTCGTTCAGCAAGATTTAGATGAGTCTAAAAGCCATTTTTGTGTGTGCGTGAGCACATAGACACACACACACAGGTATGAAAACAAAGTATAATGGCAATAATTTGGCACTAGCCTGGCTTATACGGCCCAACCGTTGGTAGCACATCCTTTTGTGTGATTGAAATTGTACCTTCTGTTGTCATGGTGCTGTGATGGGTCCGTTTTGTGATGTTGTAAGAGAACAACCCTCCCGCTCCTGCGCTTCTGTGAGTTAAATGCATCGGGTGTGAAACGTGTTGCAGCCATCTTGCGACCATCTTGTTTAATGTAAGCAACAAAGTCTGGTTTGTCCCTGATTGTCATGTGTTACAGTCCAGTTTTATCCTTTCTTTTTTTTTACAATGTCGTGCCCTCTGTACGCGTATTTATGTCCACACACGCCAGTGTATCAGATCGTCGACCCTTGTTGTCAGTGCAGGCGTGTGAGTGAGTGCATTTGTTCATGCGTCTATATGAACATTCATGCAGATGTGTGTCTTAATCGTTGTTATCCAAGACCAAACTCTTCAAACACAGTTTACAGTTTTCGTCCGGTGACTCTTTACACCACATTAGTGAAGAGCAAGCTATCTAAGAGCAATGTGCAGCTGTCTAAACCTTCCAGTGACACCTTGTAAAACTGTCTTTTCAGCATCTTGCAACTTCGCAGTGAAGACCTGTAAATCTGCCAGTGTGCTTGTTGTCAGTGCATAGTGTTTAATAATGTAATATTAACTGACGGTAATCCAATCTTACTTTTGTCATTACATGTCTGGTTAATAGATCTGTTTACAACGTAGTGCTGTAGGTCAAATCTATTCATTCTGTGAACTTTGCACTTTAAAAACTGGATTACCTAGTGTCAAAGGCAGCTTTTACATGGAGAAAATGCCTTACGAGTGTCATACCTGACTTTGCATGCTAGTGATGTTGCTGTGTTCTACAATAAATTTGTCTGTAACCACAAAAGCTCTGTTTCTGATTTCACTCTGTTATTCTTTTCAAATGTGGTCTGCATGAGGAAGAGGAAGCAGGGTAAGAATTGTTGACTCAAAATTTGATTGCAGACACAGATGATGGTTAACTTTGAGCGCTTTGAGTCAGTGGCTGTGTTCACCACAGTATTAAGTAATGAAGTTTCCTCAGCAGTGTTCATAGTGTAGTTTTCTGCCTGCCTGTAACAGACAGTAATTTGTTTCTGTTACACTTCTTGCCTCGGTGCTTCTCTTATTGCCATTCCTGCCATCTGTTTCAGAATTAAATTCAAGTATTTTAGCAGTGTCTTTTCTCCTATTGTCACATCCTTCAACAGAAGGCTGCAACAGACATCCACAGACTTCCATGAATTGTAAAAACTTGACTCCCTGGCTTGTCGTCTAGTGCCACCATCAGGCCATAAATATCATTTTTCCAGTACTTTGTTTTCAGAGGAAAAACCTGCAGGAGTGAAAACATTCCCTCCAGCTCCAGCGGCCTCGCACAGCTTGCCTGTAAATTCTTTCATGTTCAACCAGAAGCTTCACAGGAAGCATGAAAACTTAAGCTTAGGTCCTGATACTGCAGGTTTCTTCATTTCTTCATGCAAATCAAGAGTGTGTTCAGAGGGGGTTGCACGCTGTAAAGTCCCTTTCTGCAAAACTGTGATTTGTTATTTTGGGCTCCATCATTTCCCTGTTGATAGTTAAACTCCTGACTGCAATCCTCACTGGGTGCACATTGTCTGTTTGGCACATGACAGGGTTTCTGAAGGGGTTTGCCTCCATCTAGTAAATACTATTAAAGTTTACTCAACCACTGCTCCCTCAGGGTGTACATCTGCTTCTTCACCCACAGATGGTTTATGTGGATGTGTCACAAGGCCTGTTTTCTATCTGACAAATGCTACCACTTGTCTTAAAAATATAGCTCATATTTGTCATTCCAACAGGTGTTTATGTCATATTTTTGTCAGTCATCAGCTTTCTCCATCTGTCACCAGTAAAAATTTTTTGTCAGTTCAGTCAGTCTGTGCTCACCAAATAAAACAAATACCATTACTGCTGCCACAAAAAGAATTATCTTTAATATTATATTAATTTACAAAAAGACCCCATTCTGGATTTTTAAATGCACAGTATGTAACATTTCCACATTAAAAAGTCTGAAAACAACTGGACCTATGTCATATATACGTTGAGTTGTGTGCTTCCTTTGACCCAACTGTTTCCAACAATGTTCAAACAGAGAAATCTGTAACTTTATTAACGGTGTGTTTCATGGCGAAACAAGAACACCAGATGATGCATCAAAGGGTGAGAAAGAAGTTGCCAAATGTGATGAAATGCAACATGAATCAAACTTGCATCGGCTCGTCATGTCAGATAGATTTTCGTCGGCAGTGGTTGTTCACCACTGATGACAACAGCTCCCATGATCCCATGCTAATTGTCATCAAACTATGTCTTTTGCCTTCTTTGTTTTGACTGAGAGACCGTTAGCTGCAGAAATTACATACTGTGTATTTAAATCCTGTCTTCACGCCCCCCTCTTGCCCTGGGAAGGCATTCTCTGTTGCTTCCTTTTATGAAACCTTTGGATCAATAGTGACGTTTCCCACAAGAAAAAATACTCCTCCAAAAGCTTTCAGGTCAGACCAAGAAGGTCAAGGTAGTCTGCGGGTGCGTCATCATTTTATTCAACATAAAACTGCCTTGTCTCTTTTTGTTAAGGTTTTAATGAGACAAACCTTTGGTTCAGAAAAGACATTCAACAACATGCTAATGATAGTGACAAGCTTCTGTAATTTAAAATTAAGATCTGTGGGTACTAACATGCAATGGCTATTAGACTCTTTCAGCTACCCGGCCCTCCCCCTCTTCTCCATCCTCCATTCAGCCCATTATCCTCTGCACATCCTTGGCTATAATGTTCCTGAAGAGCTTGGCCAGCTGCCTCTGAGGTTTCTCCTCCCACGTCTTCATCAAGCTGCCATTACGTTTAGAGACAGGTGGGCTCCCCCATCTGAAGTGATTCATCCGATAGGTCCCATCTTTCCTCTGCTGCGAGCTCAACTGGACGTGTGACTTAGAGCTGACCCTCGCCCTCAGCAATCCCTGGTTTTGATCATTTCCTCCATTCAGGTCCCCCTTTGCTTCATCATCGTCACTGCTCAGCTGCCTGCGAACCAGAGGGGCGAAACTGCCCTCAGAGGAGCCCCCTCCCTCCAGAGAAGTGGCGAAAACCTTTACAGGCCGGCGTTTACGACCGGAGGGTTTGCCCCAGCGGAAATGCTCCATTGAGTAGGAGCGTCGCTGGTTGCTGTGGGCTTTCACATCTAACGCTGATATCTTGTTTTCAGGGGCCAGGGCAGCCAGAAGGATGCTGAGTAAGACGCCATCGTCATCGTTAACCTTCAGGGCCAATGCACTGAGATCTGGTACTTCAGTCTGGATCACAGACATGCAGAGGTGAATACAGTCCTGTGTGGAAAGAACCACAGAGACACCAGCAAACATTTTAAAAAGCACTGTTATCTGTCATTCATGAGCAACAAGATGACTTGATGATGATACACAAATGAGCATTTGACTGGATTTTACTGCTTTGATAATGATTTATTGCAGCGGATGCAGCAGATTCTGATCATTATTATGCAGATGACACTCAAGCGTACATGTCTGAATCACCAAATGAGTTTGGCCCCGTGGTCTCCCTGAATATGTACATTGGGAAAAAGTGCAAACATTTTTAACTGATGTCCATATAGCAGATTCATTTAAAATGTTGGACTTAAGACTTTTATCTTTTTATAAAAGCTCTCAGAAGGCTGCTGTTCAAGTCTTAATACAGACTGAGAAACACATCTCTCCAGATTCAGAACCATGCGTTTGGAAATGCTGCTACAAACAGTTACTGTCATTATCGATTAATCTGCCTTTTCTAAGACTGGAAAACAATGAAAAATGCCCATCAAAACATCCCAGAGCCCACAATGATGTATTAAAATTGCTTGTTTCATCCAAAACCCCAAATATATTCAGTTTTTTGTTGCAAAAGACAAAAGAAGAAGCTCTTCATGTCTGAGGAGCCGGAATCAAAGTCAAAGTCAGAGTCGATTTTCAAAGTGGTTCCTGATTGATTGAATTATTGAATGTTTTTTTCAGCTCCAACTTGCTGCTTGTTGATAAATCAGCACAATAAATTCTCTTCTGTCTCAGGAAACAATCTCAACTCAGGGTCCATTTAGGTGGCTGCTCTGTAGCTTTCAGTCATATCACCATATCATAGAGCTTGCTTTATGTGATGTGATGAAGTTGCATATTCTATTGAAATAGAAATAATAGAGATAATGGAGGAAACCTACCAGTATCCTTCTCCTGCTGCTCAGGTCGCTGCAGATGGTGCTTTCCCAACACATTGACCCAGACCCGGGGACGCACACTAACGCCATCACCACCACTAACAGCCACAGACACACCATCTTCAGTCAGCATGGAGGACAGAAACACAAGTGAGGCTATGAGCTGAAAAGAAAGTCAACCACAGCAGGGGGAACTCTCTTCAAAACACAGGAATGGCTTTAATAACACAACAGTCACCATAGGCTGAAATGTTCATGCCCAAACAGGAAGAAATTGCCACTTTTGTGTAGAAATACAGCATGTGTCTCCTTATCATTGCACTTGCATAATGCTTTCCTCCCTTCCTTACATAATTTGATGCATTTCAACACCATCTTTGAGGTAATTTGTGGATTTGAAGCCGTGTGTGTGTGTCAGGGCTGAATAAGAGCCGCGAGTTTAAACACCATTAATCAACATTCCCCTTCCAGCCGGCATCACATGTACGGTAACAGATGGTCTTGTTTATCAGCAGCACATTAATCTTATTCAAAAGTGGTTGATAATGAAAATTCTGGAGAATGTGAGAGTGGAGTTCCCAAAAGAGGCTCGTTCAAGGCTGAGGGAAATACTGAAAATATTATGGGCACTGGAGTCAGAAAAGGTGGATTATGCATTTTTTGTTTTTAATGAAGGGAGATAATCTTCTTGTTCTGGGAAAGCGGATCAGATCCTTTTTATTTTTCTTCCTCCAGATTCACATTTGATATGATCTGTATCTTGGGAGAGTATGAAAAATCCATCATATAAAATTACAGTTACAATCCTCCAGATTTTCATGAGATCAAACACAATTTCTTGATCCTTCTTTTGGAAAGCTTTTCTGCATATCCATTCAGTGTGTTTATATTGAGTAATTGCCTCTCATGGTATCAGTTTTTATCATTAGTGGCGGGGTCCGCCATCCACATGCTGGTTTCAAAGTTTCCTTCACACACACACACACACACACACACACACACACACACAAAGGATTTAGAAGAAACCTGCATGTAACGGTGTGTATTTTTATCTCACTGGCCTCAACATTTATTCTTCAACTTCCTGCAGAGTTATATAAAGTTAAGGTTGATGAAAACTGAACATTTTGCAGCTGCTTCACATTAAAAGCACTGAATATATTAACCATGGGGTGAGCAGGAAACAGTGAGTTTGCCATGCAGTTTTTGCACTGATCCCATTCTTTCATCAAACATGTGTCTACAAGACAACAGTTGTTGTCAATTTAAAATTTTTCCAATGGAGAAATGAAAGAAGACAAAAGCTAGTGTGGGCTGTTATGTGTAAAACTACTTGCATTGCACACAGCATGAAATGAGATCGTGGTTTGCAATGGCATGATGGGAACAGGCTGATAATTGACTGCCTTCTTTATTAAAACAAAGTGAATTCCTTTGGTTGTGCCGTAAGCAGACACACATTTGAGTGGTGGGATGGCTGACTGACATTAACTTATTAAATCTGAAAGTGGAGCTGAGTTCAGGCAGTTTTATAGGCAGTCAAATGGTCCAAAGAAAATATTAATGGCCTTGGAGAAGATCCTGTTTTTTAAAACAACAAGCATTAGTTTCTGTCTTCCTTCCCCACTGCAGTCTTCTCCACACAGTCCCTCAGCTGTGTTGATATACATTTTCCTAGTGGCTGAAAATTGAATGTAGTTCCTGCTGGAACAGAAAAAGAAAAAGGATGCCACAGTCCCTTTATGGCTCTTCAAGGGCACACAACAATGATGATGATAGTAATTAAGTAACTCATTGCTTCAGCGGATAGGCTTTGGATTTCCTCACCTATACTGCGCTTATTTAATGTTAAGAGAGAGAGCCAAGAACCGAAAGGTGAGGCGAAATGACTTAGAGCTGCTTTGTGAGAGTTAGTGGCACACAATCATTGCCTTTGTGCCAGTTCAAGGACCATGATCAATGCAATGATGCATGCAAGGAAAGGCTGCATTCATGGGTCCCACACATATCAGGAACAATACATCCATTCTTAAGTGATGAGGAAGATTTACAAACTGCTTCTTTCAATAGATCACAGCATGAATGACTTACCTTATGACACATCCCCACCGGGCAGACGCCTCCTTATATCTCCTTTTTGCTATCTTTATGACCACCTCTTCTCCTCCTCTCTTCCTATTTTAAAACATTTTTTTTTAGAGGTGAAATCTTTATTTTACAGAAGCTGGACGACGGAGAATAATTAAAGTAAATTCTTGAGATTAAACACTGACCAATTAGTAATCACCAGTACTAGATATTAACATTTTAAGGCTCCTTCAGAAAATCCCATCCCCACCTTTTTTCCACATTCTTCATCTTGGTGCAGTCAATGCCTAACAGGGGACGAGTTCATTTTCTAGCCTTTGTTGGTAAATTGCATCTTGTTTCTTCCTCCCTTCCCTATTATTCTAAGGAGTGACTCCTTGGTGGGCCATCGTCTTTGTAACTCTGGCAGAGACTCGGCTACACTCTTCCTACAGTATGACTCACTCAGCTGAGCTCTGCTTTCCACAAGCATACTCTGATTAAAGAAGCCCGAGAGCTGCAATCAAAATAGATTGAAACCATATGACTTAATGATATATGGAGTTATTTAAAGGATGTCTACAAGTTAGATTAGTATCAGTTGTATGTTAATGGAAAGCAATTCAAATGACACTCAAGAAAACTATGCATATTCTCCAAAAGCCTGAGGTGTGACTGTGGATTATACTTGCACTTAAATGATAATCCACAGTAAATGTAGCTGTACATGTCAGAAAATGTCAGATCATCCCAAATCAATCAGTCTGGGACTGTGGTTAATCAATGCAACAGTGCTCAATCGTTCAGAAAAACAAGAAGCTCACAACAATCCAGATCCAGAAGAATCCACAAAAACAAGTTCAGGACAATTTCTTTTCTTTTTTTTTTACCTTTTCCAAACGCTTTCAGTTCCTCTCTTCTTGTTTCAGTCCCTCCGTTTGTTCACAGATCTTCCAGAGTGACGACTCTTTGCTGTGATCCCTCTCCTCCTCTGCTGCCTTCTCTCTGCTCTGTGATGCAATGCTCGGTTGGAGAGGGTCTGCGGTTCCTTCCTTCCTTAGAGGAGGAAAGCTCTTTTTATAGACGCATGAGGTACGGAGCTCAGAGTCTCAAGGCCTCGGGGCGTGATTGAGGTAAGGGGTCTCCTGCTCCTTTCTGGATGGGGAGGAGTGTGCATTTATGTGTTTGTGTATGGTTGGTGTCAAGGCCACCCACACACTTTTTAATCAATGGCGCAGCTCACGTCACCAGACAACAGGTGAAGCGTTAGTGAATTAGTTGGTAAGTTGCTGCCTTCCTCTTCCTCCTCCGGTTGTTGCAGTCTTATAAGCCTTAAAGTAACCTTAATGGCTGATTATTGATATGTTTTGGTTCACTCAGGTACATTTCTTGAGTGCATGTTTTAGTGATAATACACTAATAAAAAACAATTCATTGGTGGATTCCTGTCAATCCCAGCCCTTAAATCCCCCAAAGGTCAGATTTAATCACTGAGAGCAACATCCTTTAAAGAAGGATGGAGAGCCCGACTAAAGCGTGCAAATCGATTTGACTGATTGGGTCGTTTTTCTGCTGTTCTGGTTGATAATGTGTGCATGGATCCCTGTGTGGAAACTTCATTAGGAAGACCTGACTCACTGGCTGGACGTCATGACTACACTTTGAATGGAGAACACACACACACACACACACACACACACACACACACACACACACACACACACACACACACACACACACACACACAATGCTTTATAAAAGGAAAGGCTGTGCCAGTGAAAAGAAAATGACTTTCCCTTCTCATTCTCTTTGCTACACGGATATAGATTAAAGGAATAATATAGAATGGTGAATCACACAAAAAGCCAGAGTTTGATGGAGGACAAGAGGAGGCGACATGTAGCTGCTGTAAAAGTCACTGATTAATAATATGCAGTCTATTTAGTTAATTTTAGCCATTTTGCAGTGACCTCAAAATATGTTCATTCAACCTGCTGTCACTGTGTCTTTAAGAGGACAAAGTAGCAAAAGAATGAGTCTTAAATGCAATTTGTCAGCAAATGCTGATATGGTGAGTGTTTGCCAATAAAATGTTGAAACATGAACCTGTTTGCTTCCTGCAAAAGTGTAAACTTGTGCAAAGTAGCACAGTTACCATGTACAGTAAACAAGCTGTTTTGTGATTGAAATGTATGAATAAATATTGAAATCATGCAGTGATTTATTTTAAATCAACTACCTATGGGCAACATTACATAAACATATCTTTATCTAAACATAGCTATTATTATCTCATCCTAATCAAAGTGAAGTTGTTTTCCCTCTTTCATTGCAGGTATTAGAAATTAAATTCCACTGTGTAACAATATATGCTGTAAATGTACATGTGTACATGGTATGTAAGCATATCTGTATGTGTGCATATGTGGCCATTTCTTCATTGTACGTTTTGCATGTATGTGAGACACAAACATGTGCATGCAGTGTTTTCCCCCTTGGACAATAAAGACTCTCTATTACTCTAAATGGCATGCAAAGCAGTGTGTTTAAATTGGTAAAAGGAGACTGAATACATGTGTTAAAATACAAGAAAGCTTGTAGTGCTGGAAGGTTCTCACAATTGTTACAACTTGACAAAATATCAAATTATGAAATCACTTTTGCTTTAAATAACTCACAATACATGCTCATTAAATGCTTTGTTGTGGAAAGGGTTGCTCTAAATCCAGGTTCTTTTCTGTGAACTGATATATTTTCCCTTTCCAGCGAGTCAACTGCGTTCACTTTTGCGGTCAAGCTCAAATGGAAAACAGGAGAACTGAATCACGAAATGTCACTTGGTCTAAAATGTGCTCATTTTGAAATGACAACAAGGTTATGTAAGAAAACCTGGCTCAACACTACTCATCCATGTCAAGATGCTGAACGTGTCACGAGGCAGGAATCGATCTAAATTCCATTGACTGCAACACTTTCATTTGACAGTGGACCAACAAACAGTGCAGCAGCAAATTTTAAATGACTGTAAGTCAGAAGCAATACTTTAAAACGTTTCATTGCAACAGTTCATATTCATGTCAATATCAAGCCATTCAATAAGCTATTTAGCTCCAACAGTTATTAAGAAAGACTTTGTGCACAACATTCCATCCCTTACATATCATAACATACGGAGTTTATTAACTGTGAAGAGGGCACAGCGAGGCTGAATTCTTGTCATCTTTCCCAACACACTGTTTTCCGGGCTTCAGTCTGCTGCAGTGTGACCTTGCAAAATATGCTGTTGCATTAATGAGAGCAAAAGGTTTTTCCAGAGGGCCAAAGGTGAGCACCATATTGAACATTTGTGGTAAGATGTTAATTCTTGATTTGATAATCAATAACAGCCTGCCATTACCTGCCATTAGAGGGGTAGAAACATAATGTTTTAGTAGGCAATCATGGATAAGACTCTCCTACGGCAAACACGTGTCAAACCCTTAAAAGGATTATATTCTTCTTGGAAAACTGTTTCATCCTGGTCAATCTTTAGGTGAGCTCATCCAACGACTCTTTGCAAGTTCTGGATGGCTCTGCAGCTCTGCTCTTCCTACAAAAACAAATGCCTTTTTTCTTGCACAACTGATATCCTGTTGATTTAAACTTTTGAATAGTCTCTTGTGTGCGTTCTCAGCCCTTGCACATGTTCATTTCATGGGCGGATTGTTTAACTGATGATGTCGTGCTGTTATGCATCTTGGCAACATGAAATGACTCTTGTATTTTACCATGTTCTGCTTGCATGAATAAAATGAAATTTCCTGGTAGCTTTAAACGTTATTTTCACAGTTTTAATGCCACATTTTTACCCCTAAACATTACCTCTATAAGGCCATTTTTGTGATGATCTGAATATCATTTACATGCATTTTTAAAATAAAATTGTGCAAAATGTGCTGCTGTAATCACACTAAGGAAACATTAATAAAACTAGGTTGTTTGAGGCTCAATCCTGCATGACTGACTGTTTGATTTGTAGTGTTGATATCATAAAATAAAGTGAATATAGTTGGTAAAATGTAATATTGTGGAGCATGATATAGTGGCAGATTGAAGACAGTTAAAATGACAGTGAGACATAAGAAGTCTAAGTGTGAAGTGGGAGTAATTCTCTCTTCTCCCTCAGCAACAAGTGCCAAAGCCTCTATAGATCAATCCCACTTAACCTCCATGTGGCCTTCCTGCTGCAGGTGGTGTTTGTACTGGTCGGCTCCTGCTTGTGAATTTGACTCATTATTGGACATGAATGCTCAAATAAAAAGAGCATGCTTGCTAAGCCACCTCTTCGATGGATAAATAAAGGTGAAAAACAAATGGAGATGATGCATTCCAACAGCACTTAGGAGCACATTTCATCTCCCCGTTGATGTGGTTTACTTCCACCGCTTAATAATAATGCAACCCCCAGACAAAGCTGTGCCGGGTGTGAATCACTGCCTGATAAAGACTCTGCCATTTAACCAACTGCCATGTACACAAGTATTATCATCTCCTCAATCTGCAGAGGTTTTAGAGAGTCTGAAGGCAAAAGACTGATTGTTTCAGATCTTACCTTGGCAGATGCAGGTGGAGGAGACATGTCGCCAGTTTGGTAAAGGCAATATTTACACCATATACAGGTCTACTGAACTATCTTTTAATCTCAGTAAACACTAGTTTCTGGCTGCTTTTTGACATTTAACATTAATTTATCACCTTGACACGAGAGGATGTAATGATGTATTACCTATGTTTGGGGTCTTGGAGACCCCATCTGTAACCCTGGTTACATAAAATGCATTGTCATTATGTTCTATATCTGAGATTGCCGTTGACAGCACTTTGTATGCAGCACTGCCCCTCTCAATCCCCAATTAAGTCTATTTGAGTGACAGCACCAAGTGCTGGTGGGAGTTACCGTGTGAACAAAGCTCATTTTGAACTACATTGAATAAGGTGCTGCAACTGATCACTCAAACCTAGGACCACCCAGCAGTATGGTTTCCTTCATTGAGGTATGGAGATTTAGGAGTCTCCTTGGTTAGATTAAGGAAAAGATCATAGTTTGAGTTAAGAATGATAATGTTATGTAAGTTATGTAACTTCAGTATGTAAATTATGTATAGTCTCCTGGGTGAAAGCCCTGTGTTTGTTCAACCCATCCATCCACCCAACTTCCTCCATCTGCAGACAGTAATCCTGCTTATTTTGCTGAGGGTTCTTGACCTTGAAATTTGACAAAACAGTGAAAACTCAAGTGGAGCTTTTGACCGTAGCACACAGTCTAAAATCAATGAATTGTCAGCTTTTTGAGAGCTTCTTTGGGTGACCACAACCATGAAAAGTTTTAACATCTAAAGTTCTGTGAGCAAACTATTGAGCAGACAACACCGGCTGAAGAAGACCGGCTGAAAGCTCCTGAAATATCACCTCAACACAAATCCCTTAGCAGCGGGCTCGGAGGTCAGATCTCAGCTCCTCAGGCTTCCATGAGCAGTGAGTAAGTCTACCTGTGACACATCATATATGCAATTAATTTAGAGGAATTAATCACATAGGATGTAATTAATTAGATTATTAATCGCCCGCCAGCAATAATTCTGCCTCCTCTTCTCATTGCTTTTCAGTTATCCAGGGTGGCAATTAAAGGTCTGCCCCACGAGGTTCTCTCCATTTAGAAATCCCATGGGATTATTTGTGAATCCTCATCTCCTTCTTCTGTCTTGCATATGTTACTCAGACACTGACTGATATCTCTCATCACAGCAAATGTTCCAAACCTTTGAATGTGTCTTAGAGGAGAAAGGTACACTTCCAGGCCCAATCCAGGTGTCCACTCGAGACTCGAGAGGGTGCTGCTTGGTTGAAATCGACCACGGCTGAAGGCCTCTCGTAGATATTTTGCTTCCTTTTTGTACTCTCTCTGCTTTGCTACTTTGCTTAGCTGGCGTCTCAATGTTTTGCAGATAGGGAGGTGAGAAGCCGCAGAAATCGAGCACTAACACTTTCTTTGAATGCCTTCTGTTCCAGGTGAGACATCAGACTTTAGCAACACTGGTCGTACTCTTTTCGTGGGATTTGCTGATGATAAGATATATGTTGAATATTACCAGATTTTGCCCTTAAACAGTCATGGTTAACATTTAGGGTTTAGGGTGGTACATAACTCATCCGACTTTGTCTTTGGTTCCTGTAGGTGGGGTTGCCTTTACTGCCCATATAAACAGCTCTGTGAATACTTCTGATGGATTATACGTGACTTCAAAAGTTGTAAACAAGCTCCTGCACACTGTCTAACGTAATAATGCCTGTATTCGTATCCGTATCTGTATGTCTGTGCCAGACCATCATCAGGCAAATAGCTTGTGACAATGAGAAGCTATTTTAAATGGGCAGTGGCTGTAAATCTGCAACCAATTACATTCCCCACATGCAATAGGAAGGCATGAATACCAAACAATTTACTGTATAGCAGTCTCCAATATCAAACACGGAGCCAGAAAAGTAAAACACCGTCTATATAGTCACAATCATGAGTGTACCACCAAAATGCTCATGTTAAATTGGTGGATTGCTGTAAAAGGAGTGTTTAAAACCTCAAAGGCTAAATTGCTTTCTCGAAAAGACACATTCCCAAATATTATGGTTACATTTGGAGATGACCCTATCGAAAAATAAATGAATACAACTGTTCATGACAACAAAATCCTGCAGAGCGCAGTCTACTCACGCAGGGATACATTAAACCACGCAGGGACTGCGTGATTTAATGTATGCAGTCTTGACAGTGATGTAATGTTTGCCTATTGGCATTTTGTGAGACTTTGTTGTGATTATTATGCAGGGTAGCTGTTGTTCACTTGCAATGTAAATGTAGCCCTATCTACAAATATAACTTGCAATATATGGGTAAGGATCTTTTTTGAGACTGCAGTTTAGCCTTAAGCATTCATTTTATGCTAATGTACAAAAATGTACATGGAAACAAACAAAGAAGCACTGCTCCCCTGTTTTTTGTTAAACTGTATGTGGGAACACAGCAAACAGATCACGGATAAAGAAATACCAGCCATGTCCACATTCAGGCTGATATGTTTGAAAAGGCCAATTTATGTGTCAGATGTTGCCTCATTTCTTCTGTTTTGTTCCAGCTCTTTGGTGTTTGCGATTTAAATAATAAATGAATCATAAAAAATACCATGCCACCTTTTTCCTGTTTAGTCATTAGCCAGCCAGGCGTCTTCTATTTGTGATGTCCTCTCATTTCCAAGTGCATCTCAGCTCCACAGAGAGGAGGACAGTCCAATTATTTCCCCCAAAAGCTGCAGAGTCAGATATTACATCGACTACATAGGCTGTTACTCCTATAATAGGCCACCTAAGCTTGAAATGGATAGACTTACTGTACCTGTAACCTTTTACAAACCAATTATAGCCTTTATGTGAGGTATTTGCAGCTTTTCTCATTATCCAGAGCAATCCATTACAAGCTCAGTGTCAGGTCATGCAACTGTGCGTCATGAATAGGCTGACGTCGCTTAAAAATATTGCCCGAGTGAGGAGGAATGTCCCCTTTGGCTAATGTGTGATGGCTTGATTCCTCCCTTAAGCTGTGGGAGGAAGAAGCTGAGGTTCACAGAGGAGATTCAAGCAAAAGCAAGTGAGAAGTCACACTGACATGCTGCAGTCGCTTTGAAAATGTCAGATCATTTGAAAAGCTTCACTTTCTCCAGCCGCTCCAGTGTGAGGCAGACGTTTTTCAAGTTGTCACCTTGGAAGAGCATTTTAGAAAAGGTGAGTGTTCGTGGGCGGGAAACACTGGTTTAGCGTGGATGAAAGAACAAAACAGAGAGGGATGTGTGTTTTTAGAAGTATCCATTCACTGTGGCCGTGGCCTTAGCGAGAAGACAGAATTGCCTCTCATCATACTTTAGGGCACTTAAAGACATGCCGGCTTGTATCAGAATCCACCGCAGGTTGGACAAATCTTAGAGACGCCCACAAGTTTCTGTTTCCCCTGATGAAGTCCCAGCAGCTTCAGAGGAGAGCAGCTCTGGCTTCCAGCCAGATGTGAGGATGCCTGAGGTAAACTGATGGACTTCATTGAAACAGAGGAACACTGAGGAGCAGATGTGTGCATTAGTATCTTAGTGGTGTCTATCTAGTAAAAAGACGTCATGTTCAGTCTTACAGGAAGATTATGACACCCAAAAACCTTTACACTCTTTATCTTTTTATTAATTTACCTCTCCAATAGTTATTAATTATGAGTTTTCTCATTAACAGTTATTTACTGACATTCCCTGAACCTCTTGTCCTCTCTCCCTTGATTGTGAAGCACTTGAAGATCACTTCATCTTAGTTGTAGTGCACAAACAAATTTGCGCTTCATCAAATTTTGTCCACAGAATAGACACACCCTCGTGGTCTGCAGCTGACTGATGTCATGAGTCGTTAAGAGATTCAGATTTTCATTCAAACAAAACACAGCTGATGTCACAGTGGAGATGATAATCAGTGACAAGTGTTTCAATGACTGAGTGAAAGCACAGCTGTTAGTGGTACATGCTGGAGACCTCCCATGTAGACGTCAGTGTACTGATGCATGACGGAGGGTGCAGCTCTGGGAGGTCAAACTGGTTCATGTGAATTTAGGTCAGCTACTAATATCTAGGAAGATATCTGTGTACGAATACAGAATCTGCTGGCAAGGGACGAGCCCATTATAGTCTAGTATTGAGAGTAGCATTGACCAATCATGTTTCAGCAGACTTTGGTTGCATGCAGTGGAGGGCAAAAGAGGTGGAACCATCTCTGAAGCCACTAACTGTTGTCTGATGACAATTTTGCTTTTAATTAGCTTTTTTTAAAATTAATCTGCATTCATACAGATACATCTGGTGATTAGCTGAAATGTTGGCTTCCTGTCTGAAGTTGTTAATCGGACTTTGAACAATGACTTGCGCATGCAAGAAGAAGTCTTGGTCAAGGAAACTATTAAAGAATAAAAGATTATTAGGTCACTGTGTAGTGCGTCAACGCTCCAAGTGCCAAAAACTGCAGTTCCCTCGAATGGCCACTTGAGGCTGGCACCAAGAGCGAGTCAATCCCCATAGACCCCCATATTAAAATGAGCAACTTTACAGCAGAAGTAAACACATTTACAACCTGATTAAAAAAAATGCTTTTGGTCTTTAATCCTAATTTTGCCGTTCATGATGACTGCATGAGAGGAGAAATTTTACAGAACTCATTAGAGTAGATATGTTTGGTTTCAGCGCTCCTCTGCTCATCTCCCATAGGTTCATAGAACTGGCACCAAACAGCATTACAACTTCTTTCTTTCACAGCATGCTTGGTCTATCTCAGTGTGTCTCCCTGTTCCTCCTCTTCAGCCACATTTCTGTTTGCTCAGGCCCTTCAGTGCTGTTCTACACTTACCAACCAGACGCCCTCAGACCTTCTGTCTTTTCCCGATAACCTGACCACTCTCCCCAGCCACACACATGTCCTCACTTGCTCATCTGCTCTGCAGCTGCCTGGACTTCCCAGCCCACTTCTTCACCTGCAGCTCATTCTATCAGCCACTCACTATATGTAATGGTCTCCTTGTTTAATTCCTTACCAGCTTTATGTTTCTCTGTTCTCAAGTCACCTGCATCTGTTTTTGCCTGTTTATTGGACTTTGGATTCCTGCCTGGTTAGCATTGGATTTGTTTTATCGTGTTGCACTGCCTACAGGTTTTAACTCTGGCCTGCCACTCCTTCTCTGTTCCTCTGTTTATGTTATACAAGATGATGGAACTGCACCAGATCTGCCATTTGCATTTGGGTCCATCCCGTTACTTCATACCGACCACCTTGAACAGCCACTGCTGAACTGTAACATCTCCACTTTACTCTACTGCTTGTGCAATGTGATATTTTCTGATACACAGATTGTTTGCAGTATGTGCTTCTATATGTTTTGACCCAGTACCAAACTCACACACCACAAAGTTTTGTGCATTTCAGATTTTTTTTTTTTTTTGGCAGTTCATTTTAACGAAGAACAGGATGCTAAGCTCTGTCCAAGCCAGATGCCAAAGTTTTAATGCTGCGGATGTTAATAAATTCCTTAAGGACACAGGGCTTAACTCTCTGTTTCTGTGGACCAACAGACAACAAACAACCTTTCTCACTCACTTTGGACCAGAATGTTATCCTGCAGTGCTCCACATCAAGCTTAAAACAATAGAAAAGATAAATACAGTGACTGTAATGAACTTTATCTGTTGAATCACTTGGTAATGGGAACAGTCCCAGTGTGTCAAGATGGCATCGTTTGGGGTTTTACTTTATGCCATCTTTTTAGGGCTTTTATTATACTTAAATTTACAGATTTTTACTCACAGTTTCTGAAATTAAAACAGTACATATTAGCATTTTAAACTAGTGCTTTTTGGAAAGTTATCCTGGAAAACTGTGTGTGTGGTTTGGACTCCTTCATATTACTCTTAGTCACATTTACACAGCTCTTCATCACGCACATGTCTAATTTTGAAATAACAAAGCAGGGAAACTTGATTTATCAAGCCTTGTCATACAGCTTTAGACCACTGGTGCAGAAAAAAAACCCCTCAAAACTTGGTAAATGGGGTCAAAACAAGAGGCTTCCCACAGCGTGCAGTAACTGACTTGGCAAAATAAAGCGCACGATAATTTGGTAATAACACTGAGCCAAACAAGAAAGCAAATAAAACTGTGAAAAACACGATGAGGCACATCTGGATCTTCAGTCCTCCAAACGGCTTTCACTGCATGCTGCAAATGATCCAAATTCTGCAAATTTCAATCATTTTTCCAAGAATAGTTTCTGTTAGTGTCTTCTTCTTGCCCTCCATAAGTGTAGACATATACTGAGCCCCCCTTTAATGCCAGTGACGCACAATGTAAATCACACTGGATGAAAAAAGACTGAGGGTCTCATAATGGTGCCATTGTTTTACACTCCCACAGCATCTCCCACAGGAGACCTCAGGAAGCACAGTCCTCTGCCTTTTCCCAAAGTCCTTCAAATAGAAAACAAAAAACATTTAAATTTCTCTTTGAGTCGAGTTGACATCCTTTTTTAAAAAAGCATGCTTAGATGCTCGTACACTTACACACAACGCCTTTATTTCATATTATTTGCAGGGCCTGTACTTATCCTTTTTGTTGCATTCGTTTGTCTTCAGCCTGACTCACCAATTCTCCTTTATTTACTGATCTCACAGAATGCTTCTCAACAACTTAAGACCTGGATTTACCTGAGCTTTTCTCCTGGAGATTTTAAGATTTGGACAGAGGCACAGAGGCAGCACAGTTTCTTTCATTGGAGAAAAGGAAAACAATTGAAACCTGTTCTTAATATAATGTTTCTTTTGGGGTCACTGTTGAGGCCTTTGACATTGTTTAAATTGTTGTTCGTTACACTGTGTGATTCATTTCTTCATTGGTAAAAGCCTTAAATTGCTAAGATCTTACACTTTTCCATCTCAACTTTAGCTGCGCCATGTGAAAAACCGACTCGCCCGCTCATATGTGTTTGCAGTCACCTGTATTGAATAGAATGGCTGATATCCTGACATGCTCCAGAACAGTCTGGGCTCTGACACTCAAGCAGAAAACAATAACTCTTTGAAAAAGTAAAAAGATTAAAAGATTTCATTTCTGAACCAGGTCCCACGCCTGAGGTCCCCGGACTGAAAATATTACAATGTTATGCCTTGTTATCCTTTAATTGAGGGTAAAACTAGCTTAATAACTTGGAAAGACAAATACGCCATTAAGCAGGTAATGGGACTAGAAATATTTGGTGCATTACCAAATTTAGGAGGGAAGTTTTCTTTAAAGAGAGGGCCTGTCTCCTTCGTCTTAGCAAAATACCTGAGCCACTGAAGAGGCGTGCCAACCATCCCAGTGATGAATCCTAATTAATGCCGTTAAACACTCTGAAGAATTGCTTTCCCAAAGAGAGCAATATCTCATATCATCACATCACATAGGAGATTACAAGGCAATGTGACAAACACTGCAGCCTGCAGTGGTTGCACACCAACCAATGAAGGCACTGCCAAATCAGTGCAATGTGTTTCCATTTTAACTGATTGCTCTACGATATACAAAAAGACTACAGTTTACTCTTTTTTGGTGCTTTTTTGTGCTGCTTTATAATCATCATTGCTGCAGCTGTAAGTTGCATTTTAGCCACAAGAGGGTAGAATTTGGTCAGAAATAAAGGAGGGTTGTCTTTACTCTGCGGACTTCAAGTCTTTTTTCTCTTAAGCCTTCATTTTTTTTTACACTAATAATGCAAATCCACAATAAATTACAAACAAGCACATATATAAACATAGAGAAATCATATTGGTCACTGAGTAATTTTAATTTTCAGAGGACTGCAATAATGCATTGCAATTACAGTCATAAATAACCCTCTACTTCTTTTATTGAACCCCACAGAAGATCATAACTGTAATAAACTTGCAGCTCTGGATGGTAATTTCTTATTTCCTGTATTTTTTTCTACTCTCCTGTGGTACCATTAAATGTTCCTGTGATATCCTCGTAGGATGCTGGGAATTTATAGAGTTTGCTTTGAAAAGGTATAATGAGACCACTATGGATCCTGCTCACAAGGGCTCATAACAGAATGCATGACAGCGTGTGGGTGACAGGATATTGCAGCAGAGGCAGCTTATTAAATGAGATAAAGTTTGATGACTTGTTTAAGGTGGTTTAAGGCAGTGGAAGAGAATATAAAGATAGGAACACGGGCAAACAAATGATCCTGAGTACAGTGTATACAACCATATATACAAAAAGTTAATGATAGACAATACTACTACTAAAAACTGAGGAGAAGTGGACACTGATGGGTCTTTAAAGGATGGTTAAGGTATTTGTTGGGCTTAACTTATTGAAGTTCGACTTTAAATGGCAAAAAAAGAGGAAAAACAGAATATTTGCACCTGAAATATTTTCCGGGGAATAGGCTTTAAAAAAATCATTGTGTAGTGAGATAATATGTATATGAAATGGGTTACAACTAAATATGTTAATGTACAAATCAGAAAATGTCATTGTATGGCGCCTCCTGGGGATGAACTATGGAAATATAGGCTTATGACAATGTCTGTAAAAATCCTGGCCCAGCCCTTTCCTTAATCACACATAACACCAGACAATATCCTTCTCACATATTTCACAATATAATGTCAATTTTAGAAGTCTGACTTTTTTTTTTTAATATATAATAAAGACCTTAATAGATAATGTTCTGCTCAGGGCAAGCTCAGAACTTATCTTATATAAATATATAAATAAATTGTGTGAAATCGTGTCCAAATTTGCCTATAGGCTGCCTAAAGCCTACATGTTGTAAAAATGTAGCTAATGCAAATAAATTGCCCCACCGAGGCTCTAACTCATCCCCGGCCAAAAGGCAAAAGGGGGGACACAAATATGCGAGGGGACCTCCTTTGTTCGACGTTTAGTCACCTCTGTGGCCCCTGGAAAACCATTAAACGAGCAGGACTTCTCCCAGGAGCCCGGCATTCCTCGCATTCCTCCGCTGTGATGTCAGAGCGGAGGGGGGCGGCGCTCCACGGGCATCTGGGCCCGCTGCTGCCTTCACGGTCCCCGCCACGGCTGCGACGTCTGAATTTTGCTGTATGTAGAGCTTTTAAATGATTTCTCTCGGGTTAATCAACAAGGATACAGTTTTTTTGTAGCATGGAGCTATGTTTTGCCGATGTGTGACAGTGGGAACATTTATCCGCTTTCTTAACCAGAGTTGGATGAGATGATTGATACCACTGTCATATCTGTACGCTATATATGAACAGCTAGCAGCTGGTTAGCTTAGCTTAGGACCTAAAACTTGGGCAAACAGCTAAGGAGATAAAATCCACCTAACAGCACCTGTAAAATTCATTAATTAACACCTTGTAATTTGCTGTTGGATAATCTGTACAGATACCAAAATGTAAAAATGTCAAAGTTTAGGTTTAACTAGGCGTTATGAGCCAAGCTATTCATGACTTTGACCATCAACTGTCAAACATGTCAAATCTAATCTTCATGTGATAAATAATTTTTGCAGTTAAAATAAAATAAAAATCTAAGTCTGAAATTATTTTGTGATTCATATGGAAAAAGCAACGCAAAGACTAATGTCTGTAATTTTGTGCAACAGAAATACATACTGTCATATGCAATACGTTCATCTTCTGCTTTAATATCTTTTTAACCGTCTTGCGACCCTTTGTGAGGGTCCCGAACCTTTGCTTTACACCCCCTTGTTAGGACGTTCAACGTGATTCTCGTGATTCCAGTATTTTCTTGCAGCTTGTGAACGCAGCACAGGCTCCTCTCTCCCCCTTTCCTGAACGCCTCCATTGGACTAGAGGGACCACTACTATAAACATACGAAGAGTCCCTGCGAGAGAGGAAGACCACGTCGTTGTTATTCACGGTCAAGTTGGAGAACTTTTGGTGACCGTTTAAGCTTTTTGTTCTCCTTGAAAAACTCTTAACCCCCCCCCAAAAAAACTTGGGAGTTGAAGCAGCTCCAGGTTGAGTTTTGCGCCTGCCTCTGCGACTTTTTCCTCTGAAAGTTGCGCTCATATGATCCAAGAGTCTATCGAGATTTTGGTTTTTCCGCATGGGGACTTAAACTTATGTAGAAGAGAGGAAAAAACGCCACATGAGGATTGTGTATTTGCTGTGAGGTTCAACGCCGTCGAGTAAAGAGGAGTTTCTCCAGCGGGGAGCAGAAAACGGCATGTAGCGCAGGATCAAGGGTGAGTTGTCTTCCCAAAAAAAAAAAAAAAAAAAAAACTTCTCCAGGATTGTTTGGTTATCCTCCTGATCGTTTCCAAAACGACTTGGAAGTAGATGAAAACTCTTTTAAAGTCTCAACCAGCAGTGTTTAAATGTAGGCCAAACGGCTTGGCCACGTAGGGCTGGCAGGGGATCCCAAATACCCCCCCACCCCCCCGCACCCCGTGCTCCAGCGGAGAAACATACATTAATATACAGACAGAGCCGCAGATCAGATGTGGGCCGCTTTTCACAGGGAGCTGAACAACCTGTAGATCAGTGGAAAGCAGTGGTTACACCTCCCATCATGGCAGCCTTCAGCCCTCTTCTCCAGAGTTAATGAGCTAACGCTGAATTTAAGTGAAGACTCTTGGCTAAAGGGACTTTATGCAGCCCTCTGCAGGACCAGCGCCCCCCCCCCCCCCCCCTTTTAGGAACCAGTTTGGACATCTTTCTGGGAGGCAAATTGGCACATGCCAGGCAGAGTTTACACCACCTGGATTATCTAGATCCTACTGTAATATTACAGCAAGAAATGGCTTTTTTACACTGAAAACAACCTGCATGAACTGCAGCGTGTTGATTGGACGATTCGTGGAGTCATCCAGGTGCACACATACATTACATGTTTACACAGATGGGCTTGGATGACATGGTGTGTGTGTGTGTGTGCGCGCGCGCGCGCGTGTGTGCACGTCCCTTCTCTTTAACCCAGGCCATGATGACATTATCCCCTTGCCGCTGAGCTGTTTGTGGAGCTCTCACCCCATGTGCGCACTGAGCATCCATGTTTGTGTGAGAGTATGTAAAAGATGTGTTTGGACACGCACCTTGGACTGCCACCATTACTGTAAAAAGGGGAGAGTTCTGTAAAGGCAAATATAGCATAGCTGCAGGAGGCGTAGGCTCTACACACACACACATCTGGCTGTCTTTATAAGCTCAAAGGCATGCTGTGTAAATTATATGGTGCCAGAGCAAGTGGCTTGGGAGTACACAGCACTTTTAAAACACTGGTGGAGAATTTAAAGGACCAAAAGTCAGAGTAGTAGGTTCCTCTGTAGCCTCCATCCCTGCTCCATCCATGCTCACCTCCTTATGATCAGCCTGTTTCCACACAGGGGAGAGTGGTTAAAGATCTAATATGTGTGTCTGCTTCCTTCCATAAAGACAATGCCATTTTTTTTACCCTTTCTGTATCCATCTGTCACGTTTGAAAACAAAAGGAAAGTTTCTAGGTGCTGCTGAAGGCCAAGTCCCACAGGCGTGTTTTGTTTAAGGTCAGCATGGTAGGATTATAATAGGTGTTTACTGCATAATGTGAGCCTGCATGTAAAAGGAAAAGTGGCTATTGTTTGTGTAGCCAGTGGTCGCTTGAGTCTAAAGGCCATTTGATTGCTACGTGGGGCAAACATACCTGTAATTTTGGTCAAGTGCTCATGCTGCAGCGCAGGGAGAGAAAGAAGGAGAAAAGTTAGCGTTGCTGGTGAAGCAGTTCTCTTGTTATTGTGCAGCGCTGCAGTGGCAAAATGACAGCGTTGGAAGAGGCTGTGGCCTCTTTCTCTGTCTCCAAATCTGAATTTGTAAGGCTGTCTAATTCAGAGATTATAGATAACATGCTCTGGTTTGACACGATAAGCCGATTAATGGCTTTTTTTGCATAACAAATATAATTACAAATTAAATTTATCAAGCAAAAGTGCCAAAAACATTGTGGTTTCCAGCCTCTCAGATGCGAGGACGCTCTGCTTTCATCATCGTTAATCAGATCTATTTTTGACTCTTGGTCAGACAAAACAAATCAACCTGAAGATCTCACCCTGGGCTGTAACAGGTTGCAATGGGCATGTTTCACCACACTCTGACACTTTGTAGACTAAATGATTATTCAGCTAATTGAAAAATAATCAGCAGATTAATTGCTTATGATTATGGTCATTAGTTGCATCTCAGAGTGCAATTATTCCTCAAGATTGTCATGTTAGTTTTAGCTTCAATAATAAAATAAATAATAGAAATAAATCAGAGTTTCAGGGGAGCAGTAATTAAAAGGAAGTTTATTAAAAAAGGCGTAGTAATACTATGAAGTAGTATAATGTACAATACTGTGTGAGCAGTGTTTTGTGTGTGTGTGTGTGTGTGTGTGTGTGTATGTGTGTGTGTGTGTGTGTGTGTGTGGTGAGTGTATCGAGCCTTGCAGAGATGCTTCGGTCACAGGATCTGTGAGTTGTGTAAGTGCTGTGCTCTCTGGCAGCCGGGCAGACAACAACAGAGCAGAGAGCGTGCTGCGACCTGCCCAACTCTCCCACACTCCACCTTCGGCACCTTCCAGGTGCTGCAGGTGAGCTGTCAATCACTGTCACACGCCTCTCCCTCCGCTCAGCCCTGAAGTTTGGAGGCATGGGACTTTTCCTGTGATGTGGCCGCACGCATGTTTTTCAGGAGGAAGTGTGCGTGCGATTTAGCCCACTTCTGTTAGAGCATCAAGCGGAGACTTTTTCCATTTGATCTCAAGTTTAAAATGTGTGAATTTTCCTTTCCTCGCAGCCATGGTGTGTGTGTGTGTGTGTGTGTGTGTGTGTGTGTGTGTGTGTGTGTGNTGTGTGTGTATGTGTGTGGAGTTGTATTTGTGTGTGTGGTTGTGATGTGGTTCCCAGGAGGAGAAAGAGCAGGGGGGGGCATGGAAAATGTGAATAGCACTGTGGTTTTGCTTCAACAGACATGGCTGATGGTCCCATGTTTTTGTTGTTGAGGTGCAGAGCTGCCGCTATCAGCCTCACTGTCCGTGTTTACTCACTCCCTCCCTCCATCCTCACCCCCTGCCCTCCCCCCGTCCTCCTGAACAACTGTACCAACATGATAAGAGCCTGAGAAGCACCGGTGTCACAGCTCCTCTTCCCTCTCTGCCCTGATCTCCATATCCTCACTTATCTACAGCTTTCTCATTCGGGTGCTGGGAATCACTCTGTGTGCGTTCATAAGACACGCTAACACACTCGCATGTACACACATACACACACTGCACCCTTCCTCCCAGTTATATCTCCAAACACTTCCTGCCTCTGTGCCCACAGTTCCCAGATTTCAGGATGAGTCTGCAGTGCTACATCATTGTTGGTTTGGAAAACCAGTCTCTGGCCAGTGTTAAGCTGCGCCCCTCTTTGATCCTCCCCCTCTTCATGTTCTAGTGACAGTGTTTAGACGGCCATGCCAGCCTCGAACACTGAGCATTCCCTATCTAGCGCTGTCAACTGTGGCACAGTGCAGCAGCACATGAACACATCTTTCCATTATTTTCCTGCACTGGTTTTATGATGTATAGGAGTACATGTGCTGTCAATAACACAGAGCTGGAAAATCACATGATCTTATCGTTTTATGGAGCATTTTATCCTCCCAAATCATGCTCAACAGCTGTCATTCTGCGTTCAAGAAGTGGCATCTTTTTAGATTTTGGATATTTCTTCTCATTTCATTTATGGCGACTGTTCTCCTTGCACACTAATAAGTCTGCTACATCTGTCTGCACCCATAACTCCATCCAAACAGTTACTGCAAAGCAGCAGATGTCGACAGATTAGCACTTAAAAGAAAATGTGTTAAGCTGCTGCTGCAAAATATCTGGATGCACGACGCTCATCAGACTCAGACAACCAAAATGTGGACAGGTGCCTCTTACTGCACAGGATGGTACAAGGTATGTGCACGTACCATGAGGATTTCACGCTAAACTGTCCTCTGCAAGTGGAGGATATTGTGGGTTTCCTCAGAGCAATCCTGCATGCATTAAATTTTCAAATAGGACCTGCAGTGGCAGACATTAATCTCTCCAGAGCAGAGCTTGCGTCCAATAAAAGATGTTTGAATCTCCTCTGTTTTACATGCATACATTTCTGAATTAGGGTTACCTTTTAGCTTTTATGGTTTGCACTCCCGCCGAACCCCCTCATCTGTGCAGAGGTGTGTATGTGTGTGATAGAGATAGCGAGGAGACACTGAAGGAAAGAGAGTGTGTGTGTGTCTACAGACAAGACTCCTTCGCTGTCTGGGTGTCACCTCTGTGCGAACACTCTGCTCTATGTGTTGTCACTGTTCCTGTGCTCTCGTATAGTAGAGAGAATGTGTAAGTGTGCGTATAAGTGTGTGTGTCTTTGTGTCAGAGATGGACAGAGAGAGGGAAAAAAAAGCTGGAAAGTGAAGAAGCAGATGCGCCTGTTAGAAACACACACAGTCTGGCTGCTGGCCTCCACCATCTGTTTGCAGCTGCTAATGTTTGTGTGTGACAGACAGTATGTTTGTGTGCATGCGTGTGTGTGTGTGTGTGTGCAGGACTATGTGTAAGCAAGTAAGTATACAGTATATATTGTGGAATGTATATTTAGATTCCTATAAGCTGAGGAAACATAAAAGCAAAGTTAAAAGTTTTTTCAGAAGGAAAACACACACACACACACACACACACACACACACACACACACACACACACACACACACACACACACACACACACACACGCTTGCACACAGTCCTCTGGGTCAGACAGAAACACACATGGCCAAAGTGTCAGATAACAAAGAGGTGGTGTGTCCCACTGTCCCTCAGGCATGCTGGGAGAACAATTGCTGTGCAGTGTGCATGTTCCCTTACTCCAGTGATCTTCAACTGGTGGCTCGCAGCCCACATCCGGCCCACCAAGGCTTTCCACCCGGCCCACAAAATATTAGATCTAATGTTACTGACCAGTGGAAGAGGTCCAGTCCGTCCTGAGAGTGATCCTTGATTAGCTTGCCAAGGCCTGGCAGCAGGCCCAAATGTCTATGATTCATAGTTGAGCCGTTCTAAAGAACCAGACTATTCTCCATCTCCGTCCTCTCCACCCTGCGGACCCACCATCAAGCGTGCGATGCACTTGAGGACCCTGCTTTACCCCTTGTGCTTTTTTCATATAGCACAAGACAGCAGTTTGTGTTTTACTGCCAGCAGGGTGAAGTCTGATCCAGGGTCAGCCCTCAGTAACTGCTGTCGCTCAGGTAAACTTCGGCTCCGTGCATCCAGGAAAATGTTTGGACCCCAGAGCCATATTTTCCCAAAGCATGTCACTACTGAGCCTGTCTTAGCTCCTCGATCAGCCTGTGGGGTAACAGAGGATCAGAACCGTAAGAAGATTTTGGGAAACCTCAGACCAAATCTGGCTGTTTTGGAGCAGACGGTGTAATAGTATTTTCCAGATTCTTGTGTTTTGGCTCTGCTCGGCTGAGTCACCAGATAGGACAATGCTGGAAATGGTAGAAGTGTTTTGTGCTGATGACACACTCTTTGGATGCTATTGGTCAATTAAAGGTTTGGCAGTGGATTCATCTTTAAGTGATTTATCAAACAGAAATATCCAACGCTCTCCTCTTCTTCTCATAACCTGTAAATACTACTTCTTTTGCCCTCCGCTGCTGCGTGATCCAGGCTTGGTTTGGTCTCATAGACAAACTATGCGGGAGGAAGAGCGGTTACGAGCTGTGAGGCACTTAACCCGTTTGTTTTGCTACAGCGCTCATGTGTAACAGGAGGGGTGGAGGGGGGTGGTGTCACTATTTCAGACAGAGACAAGCAACAGAGATCAGATTGATTGAGTTACACACGCTACACTTGCGTCCTCGGCTCTTGGCGGCCTGCGTCTAATGGTCTTAGCAGTAGGCGACAAAGTGCTGTTTTGTTCCCGCTATTGTGTGGATGTGAATGGAGCAAAGCGACAGACGGGTCTGCCCTGAGACGGAGGGAGATGGATCACACGCAGCACTCAGACCAGCATGGGAATGGTCATTTAGCTTTCTTTGCGTTCATAACGTAAAAGTCATTCCATCAGATGAAACATTTCAGGTGTTTGTTACGATCCCCTGCAGGTGAGCAGCAGTCTGGTCGTGCTTTTGTTGTGTAATGCTGCCAGGCCAGCTGTGGTGTCACACCTTGTTTTAGTTGGGTTATAATTCTCAGATGGCCTCTGTGTGCTCAATCCAGACCTGAGAGGTGACTGGTAGTAAACATCACACCCCGAGGGGCCGACCTGTGCCAACATTGTTTCTTTTAACATATTTTAGATTTGTCTTTTGTCAGCTGTTGACACTTGTCTCCACTAGTGTCTGTTGCTACACCTGTCAAGCTCCCACACGGCATATAATGCAGTTTATAATGACAGGGCAGGAGTTACCGCTTCATTTCAGGCAGAGGTTGACAAAAGCAGGCTTCTCATTTCTAGCCGTTGACTGGTTTGGCTGTTAGAAACAACACCAGTCGCAGGTGGATGGAGCAAACTGCGGTTAGCTAGCTAATAAGGCTAACGTTAGCTACATGAGGTGGTTCTTCTGGCTGACTTTTTAATGTTTGCAGCTGACTTGTTTTAAAACGAGAATCCTTAAATATAGACGTGACAGCTACATGCACGATCCAGTGCTAAAAATGGAGGCTAAAGCTAAATGTTCCAGGCAAAAAGTCAACATCCTCACCAGCAGACGACCTGGGAATCGAGAGAGAGATGCTCCTCTAATGCAGTGTGGAGCCCACTAGTCCCAGTATTATAACGTAACCCTGTTTGGGTGCTTAGCTTAGGTACGCTTGTCACTGTTAGCCTAAACTCTGATATAGTGACATCCAAGGTAAACTGTGGCCCAACAAACTCATTTTGTTAAATGATATACTCCTGGGAAGTAATGCTGGATTACTGCTGTTGGTAGCTAGCTAGTTAGCTGGACATGCTAATGTATCAGGTTTTGTTAGAGCAGATAAACACACAGTTTAATCGATTCCCACAAAGTTTAAATAATAGACCACCACTCAACACTATATTGATCATACTACAAAACCAGGCATGTGCAGAAATCTGATGCCTGCTATGCATTTGCAGTTGCTAAGATATGATTGGTCGATTTCAGATCTACAGAAGTAAACCCTGTACAACATGCTGCTATAATAATCAGCCATTGCTGTTTAAATTTGTCATGTTGACATTTTATGACACACAAGCTCCAAAACTCTTGATAAAAATGAATCTGACGCCAGGCTCACAGAGCACACAGCACTGTTTGCCCGACCAACCACATGTGAGAGCACATGCACAACTTTATCAATGTCGAATTGCTCCGCTAAAGGTATGCAGGTCTGTGAGGTCGGATGCATCTGCAAACAGTGCTGGAGGAAGGATACGCTTGTGGTGATGTGGTTTTAAACACCCAGAAAAAAACAAGATCTCCCTTTTCTTATTTCCACCTTTTTGCCCCTCACCACACCAGTCAAGGGGGATAAAGAAAAAAAGCACAACAAAAGCTGGGAATGGTTTCATGTATATTTAGCTAAAGCTTGCTGCCCTGAAAAAGAAAAACAACCCTCTTCCCTCAGTTTTCCCTCTCGTTTTTTCTCCACGCCACAAAATTACAATGTGCAAATTCATAAACGTATACGCTGTTTTTGCACGCTGGAAATAAACACGACGGTCAGGAGAGAATGTTGCTGCAGCGCTGTAGCGGCGTTGAAGCGGCGTTTTTTTCTGTCGAGGAGTGGGTTCGCTCCCAAGCTATTGTCTGTCTGTCTGTCTGGCTTTACTCAACCGCACACTCCCAACCATGCCACTGATTACTAGTTTAGAGTTGCACTAACTGCTGTCTGGTCCTTTGGCTAACCTCCGAAGAACCTGGTGGGTGTGTGTGATCCTGTGTGTGTGTTTGCGGTGTTCCCTGTTCATGCATGTCTATGTTTGTACACTACACAGTGAAAGTATGCGTCTTTATTTGTGTCTTTGTGTGTTTATCTGCGTCTGTATACTTGTTGACAGTGATCTCGCGGGGCCCCGTGTGCTTGGGAACATTTCTCCAGGCGTTTCGGGGAGGTTTTACCGTCAAGCTGTGATGTCACTTCCCCTAAGCCCGAGCCGGCGGGGGCAGGGTGAGAGGGGGGCTGCGGTCCGGGTCGGGTGATGGCTGGGGTCACGGTGGCCACATGTCCCAAAGCGAGGCTGATTTACTCACCCGTTGCAGCCCAGTTATTCAGCCGCTGTGGCTTTCTCGCTCGCGTTGGCATGAACGCCCAATAAAAAACACATGAATAAGATGATGCCACTCCACAGTGAGCTGTCTCCGATGGATTCAGGAGTTAGGAATGTGTTACGGCTCCCGGAGGGGCACGGCTGTTACAAAAGACGAGCGTGAAGCAAGTGTGATTCAGTTCGTACCAAACAACACGGCTGTAAGTCAGCAGTTTGTAGCCTCTCGCCCTCTCTCATTCAAGACTCCCTCCCCCCCCCCGTGTCCCTGTCTCCCGCTCACTCAGTCTTGTCTCACACACACACGGACACACACACTTTCCTTCCTTGTGGTGCATACTTGTGTCAGGTGTGCTCTGTTTTTCCAGTCAGGGTAGAGAGGAATCTGGGCCGGGGTCCAAGCTGACTATCAACAGCACATTGCCAGAGCCCAGGACAAGAAGCAACACATCCACTCCATCTTTACTCCTCCTCCTCCTCCCTCTCTCCTCCTCCTACCTCTCCTCACCCCCCCCCTTTTTCTCCTCTCCTGATCACTGGAGCATTGTCGTGCTGTATTTTGGTCTTTTCATTCTTCTGTTTGCATTTTTTTTCTCCTACTTACACACATTCTTTTCATTTTAATGCATTTTCCTGTTTTGCGTCTCCATCTTCACGCGTTTTCCTGAAGTTTCTGTAACGCGTTGCCAGTTTTGTCTGTGACGTCTGTCAGTGTTTTTGCATTGAGGAGAGGTTCTTCTCTCCCTGTTTAGGAGGTGTGGAGCCTTTTTTTGGTTTTGTGGTCTAGTTCCTGTCTAACAAGGCTACAAAGTGGCCACCACCCTTGAAATGACACTGCTTTTAGCTATTTGAATTAATTCCCGTTGACAGCACCGGCATTATCCCGTAAAAGAAATCACTCTGTGGCTAATCGCCCTATTTAAAGCTGGGTTTTAACCTGTGTGAAGTTTTTTTTTTAGGTTTGCCTCTCAGTGTTGCATACTGTATGCACTACAGGTGTGAAAATATGTAGTAAATGCTTGTTTTTGTGTTGCCCTACTTCAAAAGCTCTTTCCTCATCACAGACATGAAAGCTAAGAACTGATGACTAACCCAGAGATGTGTTCAAAGTGGTCCCCAGAGACCTGTGTCAACCTTAAAACCACAGTGTGTGTGCGTGTGTGTGTTGCTTATCCTGCAGTAACCAAACAGTTTTATGAGTTTGTTATCGACAACATGAACGTTTTCTGTTTTGTGGCATTAGTGGACTAAAAGTGTGTGCGTCTGGAAGCATATGTGCCACCACCGCACGTGTGTGATCTTACATGCTGCTACGCTGTATGCTACAATGTCTGGCACTGTGCTGCAGCCGGGCAGAGAGAGAGGGAGAGGGGAGATAAAAAGGAAAGGAAAGGCCTCCCACACAGGCAGATATGAGACTTAGAAGCTCCATTAGTTCCTCAAAGCCAGCTGCCGGGTTCAGATGGATGTCTGCGCTCGCCCGTTTGATGTCCATTCATCCATAGCCTCACATCTCTGCCTCTGTCTCCCAGCTTTGGCTGACGCCGAGCCTCGTGGGGCTGGAGAGAGCCCAGCTGCCATAACTATAGGATAAAGCCGTCTGCTCCGGTGTGAGTCCTGCCTCTGCTAACGTTATTGCCCCGCTGCTGTTATCGCCGGTGATTCTGCGAGCCTCGTCTGTTTTTCATTTCTGCTTGTTTATGGGAGGTGGCGGGATGATAATATGGGGAAATGCGGTGTGGGAGGGTTTGATAGGAAGAATGTTTACTGATTAGAGCACCATGTAGGTTTTGCATTCCTGTGGGCAAGTTTGAAAAGATTACACAAAACTCTGCAGACAGTTTCTTGTTATTGACGAATCCTCCTCTTTTTCATCTCCCCCTGCAGCACCCGTTCAACCTCCTCCTCCTCATCGTCCTATTCCTCCTCTCCGGACATCTTTGGGAATGGGCCAGCGCCTTGCCAGGGTGCATCTTTCCACCCGGTGGTGTGGCTGGCGTCGTGCGAGAGTGAGGAGGGCAGCGGCCAGGTCGTAGAGCCCGCCCACCCCTCTCTCCGCTTGCTTGCTCCCAACTGACTTTTGACCTTTGACTCAGCCGTGACCTCCAGCCAGCCATGCCCTTCCGGCTGAAGCTGCGGCGCACGCGGCGCTACAACGTCCTGAGCAAGAACTACTTTGTGACACGGATTCGCCTGCTGGACAGCAATGTGATTGAATGCACTCTGTCAGTGGAGAGTACGGGACAGGAATGTCTGGAGGCGGTGGCCCAAAGGCTGGAACTACGGGAGGTGAGGACAAGTCTTTTATTATGTGACCTTATAATACATCATAATGAAAATTATTTTGGGGGGGGGCTCTGGGAATGCTCAGAATGCCACGATCAGCTGGTATCAGAGTAGATGATTGGTATAATAAGCCTTCATGATCAACAATAAAGTGTTTAAATGGGAAGCCTAGGCTTTTATTGTGTGTGTGTGTGTGTGTGTGTGTGTGTGTGTGTGTGTGTGTGTGTGTGTGTGTGTGTGTGTGTGTGAGAGAGTGAGTGTGATCGCCACGCGTCTCTCTCCACACCCCGTGTGTGTCTCCCTGCCCTCTGCTGTCTCTCTCCTGCAGAGTCCTTGTCTGTCTCTAACGAAGCGTGGCTACCTCTGTCTTCTCTTCACTGCAGAAGAAAGAGACACTGCTCGTCCCCCTGCGTCACTCCACCCCTCCTGTCCGTGCTTTCTCCCCTTTTCTCTGTTCCCCCGGCTTTCTTTACATTTCCCTCCGTCAAGGCCGAACCACCACCTTGCTCTGCGCTCGTACAGGTGGAGCCGTTTCACGGAGCAGAATGCGTCGTCTTCCCTCTGGACAGCTTCGCGTTTGATTTATTGTTTGCAGTGTGGAGTTGTTTTGTGTGTGCGTGACAGGGCAGTTTGTTCACACATCAGAGAAAGAATGTGTCTGTTTGGGTGACGACTGATTGAGCTTGATGAATACGTGTGTTTAACTGTGTGTCTGCGCCCGCTGGAGCTGCTGACAAAGTGAGACAGAGAGGGGCGGTGTACCTGTGCGTACTCACACAGTGTTGTGGTATTTACCAGGTGTCAGCGATGTTATAAATAAGGCGCCTCAGCTTCATCTGCCGTCTGCCCCCGCGCATGCACGCCATCTCAGGACTCGGTGTGTATGTGTGCGTCCTTCTGAGTTTTCGTCTTTATTGCTGTACCTGAGGCCTCGAGTGTGTGTCTGTTTGCATGTGAGGAAGGAGTGTTTGTGTCTGTGCAGCTGCGGCTTTACGACTGTCTTTACAGTAGAGAACAGGTGTGCTCACCTGTTCGTGATGTAAATGACACACATACATAAAGCCAATGAAACACGCCATTAGTCATACGGGGGCTAAAACTGTAAGAATGTTTGACAAACCTGGCGAGATCTTTATTTAGGAGGCTGAAGCAGGGCAGAAAAGCCATTTGTGAGCACTGCTTACCCACAGCTGGCAAATGGCGGCAGTGGCATGTTTCATAAATGACTGTCTCTCCCAAATTGCAGATGAGTGTGCATGTCTCAGGGCTCGTGCATAGCCTGCAAGTATTGGTGTTTGTTTTGATGAGTGGAACATGACAGGAAATTATATCATGCTGCAAATGGCTGCATGTTGAAACCTGCACCAGATCCATTTAAACAGGATTTATAGTTTTGTGTCTAGAATGTCAAGAAACCACCCAAAAGCAGATCAGTCCTGCATTCAGAGTTTAGCTAAAGGCTGATTCTTGCAGCTCGAGCTGTTTTAGATGAACCGTTCACCAGTTTGTTTGATCGTATCGCTTGAGAAGACCTTCGTCGTGAAGCTGTTTCCGCTGTTTGCGCAGCTGAATTGTGTTTAATTTTCAAACAGCATGTGGATCTCTGGATGAAATAATGGGCGAGAGACTTAGTTTTCATTTTGATTTAGCGAGATTGGATGGTTGTCTTTTTCTTTTCCCCCCGGGCCAGTCTCTCTGGCAGCGAGTCTGCTCTAATATTTATGTTTAATAGAGTTACGCTGCTGACGTCAAAGGTTTGATCAGATTTGAGGGAGAAATATGTGCTTGTTGTATTTCAGCTGCTTGTTAATCTCCTCTCTGCTCTCCTCAGTTGTCCCAAATGTGTTTCTGAGCTAATTTCCAATTTCCCTCCTAAAGCCATTTCTCTCTATCCCTACAAACCCCCATTTCCCATCCCAATACTTTGCCTCCTTCATTTGACACATTTCCTCCGTCTCCCTCTGGTCTCTCCGAGTCACTTCCTCCACCTCTTCATCCCTCTCCATCCATCTCATACAACTCATCCTTTCTTTGCTTCCCCCTCATCCCACTTCCGCTCTCCTCTTTTCTTCTTGTCCTGTTTCCTTCATCTTCATCCTTTGACCTTCTGTCCCTCACTGACCCTCTCTCTGTCTCTCCCCTTGGCTCCAGACCCATTACTTCGGGCTGTGGTTCCAAGGAAAGACCCAGGCCCCGGCCCAACGCTGGGTGGAGCTGGAGAAACCCCTCAAGAAGCAGCTGGACAAGTTTGGCAATGAGCCACTGCTCTTCTTCGGAGTCATGTTCTACGTGCCCAGCGTTTCCCGGCTGGAGCAAGAAGCTACCAGGTAAAGACTCTGCAAACACCACTTACAGCATGTCAGACACCCACATACCTCAAGTGTGAGCTTATATTCACTCACAACAGCAACAACCTTATCTGCCAGTGCCTTGTAATTTTCTCCGCTGTAATCTGGAGTAGTGTAAAAACCATGCAGCCGTAGCCAAAATGGCCCAGCTGGAGAGTGTCTGTGACGAGGAAGGAAATCTGGCATCTATCACTACTACCACGGTAACACTGATGGAGGACATGCTGTAGGAAGGAAACACTTGCATCAGTGTAACTATCTGCATTTTCAGCCTGTAAGGCTTCGTGCTTGCTTTGATTTCTGCGCGATCCATCTCATGTTGATACTCCGGCTCACAGACAGGTGCATTCACTGTGGTTCCACACCTCTGAATAGTGCCCACAGATGGCTGTTTTCCACTGTTTAGAGAAACAGGCGACCAATCAGAGCTAGTAACCAACCTGTCAACTCCCTTCTTAGCTAGCGAGCGTGGATGAGATCGATGCCAGGTCAGTGCGATTATCAGGATATGGTATATGTGCGTCGTCACCAGCAGCCATTTTCTCCCAATACCACAGTGTTTGTGTGTGAGAGAGTGTGAATGAGCACCTTTAGCTTGCTGTGAAAGGGGCATCCAGGGGTCAGTGTGCAGTGGACAGTCTGCCATCTCAGATTCCTCACACACATACACACACACATGCACACACTCTGCAGGTCTGCCTCGCACTGAGCTGGTGAATTTGCGGCTTCTGCTTCGCTGGATGTGGGAAAGGTCGACTGCAGGTCACAGCTTGACATTTTGACGTAGTTAGTTTTAAGGTGTGTGTGTGTTTGTCTGTGTGGGAGAGTGTGTGAACCATTTGCGCTGTTGAATTTGCTGGTGTTTTTGAGAGGCGGGACTAGAGATTGAAAAGAACGAAATCATCGTGTTGCAGTGATTGGCCTGACGCACTCACTGTGAAGCTAGAGCGTGTGTGTGTGTGCGTGTGCGTGTCGGCAGGTTCGTTATACAGCAGCCAGGATCTGCTCTGGTAAAGGGATGGTATTCCAAGAAACCCCTGCAGGCTTTTATTGTGTGTGTGTGTGTGTGTGTGTGTGTGTGTGTGTGTGTGTGTGTGTGTGTGTGTGTGTGTGTGTGTATGGGAGGTTATGGGGTTGAAGGGGTTATGATGGGGCCTTAGGGGCAATTTAGGGAACAATGGTCTACTCTTTTTCTCAAGCCCCCTCTCTTTCTCTGACAATCCCTGTACATAGTGTCACCCCTACTCCTTTTTATCAAGAGCAGATCTCCACATCACTCCAGTCCCACATTTCTAATCTCTTTCTCTCAGTCCCTCCGTCCTCCTTTTTTTCTCTCTCTCTCTCCCTCTTTCTCCTTTTCTGTTCAGTCAGGAATGTTGGCACAGCCGTCCAGCGTAGGAGGCGGACCACACATTCCTCCGAGCAGAAGTGCTGGGGGTAAAGGGGGTGGGGGATGTCTGGTTTACAAAACACACACACACACACACACACACACACACACACTCTCACCTCGCACACCTCGCACACTCCCCCAAGAATCCTCTCAGAAGCCAGCTGCAGCCCTGTCAGAAGAGTTAGTCACAATACGGCGCATTGTAAGAACATACGCTCTCCCCGAGGCAAGCTTTCCTAAAAGCCTTTTTTCTTCACATCAAGTCGAAGACAATCCTCACAACTTGTTTGATGAAGTTCAAAACACATTATTCTTATCGCCTAATCAAGGGTTCACCAAATCTTTAAAAGCATGTTTCGCTCTCATAACTGTCTCTGCTTTCCTTTGAGGGCTCCCATCAATCAGCGTGGCAATGATAAAAGTTACAACTGACAGGGCCCTTTTTAAAACGTAGGAGATTTATTGGCTGTCGGTGGATTTGGGTCAGATCCAGTGAAGCAGATCTTTGTTTTTTCATCACACCTGGTCTGATGAGGAGGAGGGGGGAGGCAGGAGTCGGAGAAAAAATGACAGAGGCGAAGAGGAAGACAAGTGGGGACAGAGAAAGTAAAAGTTTGGCAGCAGGACTTGGCTTTGGGTTTGTACCTTGTTATTTATGTGGTCTCAGCTCGCTGCCCGCATGTGTTTTTGCTGGAACTTCCACATATTTACGTATCCGCATAGAATAGTATGTTTGTGCTTGTGTGTAGAAACGGAGTAGGAGTGAGTGGATTTTTCTTTTATTTTAGTGCTTTGATTTACTGTTTCACAAAACCCCTTTTAGAGGAAAGTCGCTTTTAGCATCAGAACATCACATCCTACTTTGCGAGCTTAAAATATATGCAGTTAAATTTGGTTCCAGCTGAGATGTAGGTCATTGGTGTTCATTTTAGCAGCAATTAGTGTTGACGGTAAGAGGAGGCTGACAGAGGACTGGGCTTTATAAATTCATCCAAACTGGTCGCCAGAAAGCAGAAAGAGTGTTGACTCTGTCTCGTCTGAGTAAATGAGATTTACTGAGAACGTAATGTGAGTTTTATAATGTGGTCAGGTCTTTGAAGTTCAGCGTCTGACTGATGTGTAACCTGATACTAGATCTCCCTCTCTTCACTCACCCATTCATCTGTTTCTCCTTCCATCTCTTCCTCCCTCCACGCAGCTGTGAAAATTACCCGGAGCAGGGTAAAGTGTGTGTGTGTGGGAGAGAGAGAGGACTGGCTACATATTCACACCAGTAATCCAATCAAGAACCAATTAAGGCAGCAATGCAAGATAGTTGGAGCCCATATGAACACCATTAAACACTGTTAAGTTTTTCATACATAATCAGATTATGTAAGAGTAAAAACTTCAAACATGTTTTTACAGCATTTTCCAAGATGCTCCTCAATCCAAAAGTCCTTGCGTCTTCATCTCAACAGATTCTCTAAAATACAAACTTTATGTCCTTGAAGTTGAATTCTTACGAAGTTTTTTTTTTCTCCAGCACAAACATCTTTGTACATGCTCTACAGTGTTGAAGCTGATAAAAAGCAATGTCCTGGAGTGAGGTTTTGCAGCAGCATTCACACCAAAATGGGCAGAAGGATGAACACCAAGCTTTGCAGATGAGCACTGGAGGATCATTAACCAGAATGGCCCTTCAGGGCACCCATATAAACCTAGAAATCCAAATTGTTCGGAGTGTTTTGCTAACCAGATATCCCGCGCAACCTCAAATCTTTGGATTTTCCCCCACACACATCTTGCAGAAGGTGTGTGTGGCTGAAGCCTTCTGTTCCTTCTGGCTCACTGATATGAAGGCGGGGGGGCACAGTGGCCCACAGAGAGAAAGTGAGGAACCTAAACAGAGAGCTGTTGACCGGAGCGAGGCCAGCTGGCCTCAGCAGCCCCCAAGGCTAACAGCACCAACAGCCTTGAAATCCTAGCTCTGTTCAGCTAGTTATCGCACACACAAACACACACACACACACACACACACACACAGATACGCGGTCATGTTTCCATCACTTTTGAGGACATTACAAACCTATCTCTATCCTTAACCCAAGTCTTCAACTGAAAATGTTATCATTGACATGTGGGGACCTGCATATTGTCCCCAAAAAGAAGACAAAACCCCACAAAGTGACTGTAAACAGATTTATGTCCCTGCAACGTGAGTAATACACACACACACACACACACACACACACACACACACAGCTGTACTCTGTTGTGCCCCTTGCTGATTCAACACATTTCAAAGTGAAATCCTCCTGCCTCCCACACAAGCCGTCTGGACCCATCCAGGGTTGAGGGGGTGATCAGGGTCATACCACTGCAGAGGTGGAGGGGGTGGAGGAGGCGTATGGACACACACATTCATGCATGCATGCACATATGCTCGCAGGCTTGTTGTCCAGGCCACTTGGACATCTGGCAGCGGGTCTTGAGCGGGGCTTGAACATGCGTGGGCATATAAAGGGCTCTTTGTGCCTGTGTGGCTGCCTGGAGTGCCAGCAGAGCACTCTGCCATGGCGGAAGTCACCAGTAACTGAGTGAAGAAAGCCCTACCTCATGTCTGTGTCTGTATGTTCACCTGTTATTACAGCATGGTGATGTCACTCTGACATATGTGCCAGGTGTGTGTCGTCTTTGTGGACACGTCTGGTCTATGCGGCTGGAATGTGACAACACTATAAAATGTGACATGAAGGTTGTTTTTACGTACTGTATATTTTTTAATTTACTGGTTCAAAAGGTAGATCCACGATGTTTTCTCACTTACCTCTGACGGTATCTCACCATGCAGATTTGCTTCTATTAGTTCAGGTTTTTGAGATTTGTGTTGGAGGTTTCTGCTCCCATCCCAACGCAATAAAAGTTAGTGGAATTTCATTTGCAGTGCTGAAAAATGACTTACGGCAATACATCTTTCCAGAAACAGCGTTCCCATTACACGGGATAATCCACAGACCTCACTGTGACAGCTTTCTGTAGAGCTACAGTCCCATTAAGAACAGTTGACATTGTGTTCTGTAGATCATCCAGAGGAATGGGACCAGGTAATGAACCAGAGGACTGATTTTAGATGTCATTTTTCAGTGTTGCCAGTGTTGTTTTAAGCCTCATGCATTACTGGAGGCTTGTATTGCTTTACATTGAACATACATCAAAATTGAATGTGTTCTGATGTGGCTCATTGTTAGAACAGTAAAGTAAACCAGTTTTTTACCAACATTATGAATCTCCTAATGACCGAAAGAACACCCACTTACTCATACGGCAGTAAATATCTAT
The DNA here is from genome assembly GCA_037975065.1 of Chaetodon trifasciatus. Taxonomy (NCBI): domain Eukaryota; kingdom Metazoa; phylum Chordata; class Actinopteri; order Chaetodontiformes; family Chaetodontidae; genus Chaetodon; species Chaetodon trifasciatus. The sequence continues at coordinate 7,820,939 of JBBMOE010000007.1, read as the reverse complement.
AGAGTGACAGTTGCTGGAACAACTAAAGGCGTCTAACCGGAACTTCAGCCAGCAGCTCACTGTATTCTCAGAGTGAATTTGATCATTTGTCTTGCTATTAAACAGGATGGATGGGAAATTAACAGAATCAAGGGCTGGGAAATGTTACAGGTATATAACCCATATACAACAATGTAGGCAAGACAGCTGTTTTAACAGTATTAACACAAGTCCAAGATGAATCAAAACCTTTTACTGTGATTAAATTCTTGAAGCAACTAAGAGGTTTTAGGTACTGTGATACTTCAGTATGTTATCTTAGGCGGATCATTTATCTTTATATAGATTTTAGGTCTTATTGCCCACTCCCAAGATGTGCCAGCATACAGAAAGATTCTTTTTTTTGTGAGATAATTTTACCTCTTTGGGCCTCTGAAAAGTACTCAAATAAAACAAACTGAACTGGCCACAACATGCAGACATACGCAACTTGTGTACAGCGTTCACAAGTAGACCAAGGTTTGTTTTAAGAGTCTGAAGCCTCAAAGGTTGGGGACCGCTGTTCTATATGATGTTTTGTGGCTCTTTCATGAGGAGCGCTCTGAGACCGTCCTTCACTGCCTTTCACTGTCACGCTTTCACTTGTTCATAGTTATTTCAACAGTTTACTGTCCGCCTCTCCACCGCTGTCCTCGCATATGTATAAACACCATCATGTTGTTACCATTGAACCTCAGAATGAGAACCAACCGCTGCCAACCTCAACATTTCCCCAGACCCCATATGAAGAGTGCTGGGAAAACATGGAGAGTTTGTAAAAACAAAGTCCACAATCATTTGAAGGGTTTTGTGTCCCGCGAGGCTCCTCCCCTCCAGACCGCATCAAGCTCCTCCCCCCCCGATGCAGCCGCGGCGGTTAGGGTTGGCTAATTAAAGGGTTGCCACGGGAACGGAATGGCAGCTTAGCCAACGAGTGTAATGACAGGGTGAGGGAGGAGGGCGGGGTCAGATTATAGGCCCGAGAGTATGCTGAGTGGAGCTCAAAAAAGAAGACTGAGAAGGGGGGGGGGGGGGGGTGTGAGGAGGAATATGAACATGAAAGATGTAAGGAGGTAAAGGAGAACACTCTTAATTATACAGATGGAGCTAATGAATTGACGGGGAGAAGAGAAAACTGAATTGACTCAACCTGATGTGTGCTTTTAGTGTGTTCCAGAGGAAGGCCGAGCGAATGACTAAGCATGTCGAGCTCCGTGGTTTCCACATAGACGTTTGTGTACTCTGGCATGGACCGTCCGATGTGCGCCTCCACTCAGAGCTCTTTCTGGCTGCGTGCGACCGCGTGCACACAACAGAAAAGGTGTCTCACAGCCCACATTGGAAAGACTCGGCCTGTGGTCACCATGGCAACAAACAGGAAACGGGGCGCGAGTTTTTATGCGGCCGAGCCCGGTCACCCTGACAGTTCCCTCTTTCCTCCTGTGTGGCCACTCCATTCTTCAAAAGACAAACATCCAGTTGGACCACAGCTAAAAGTGGACAAAAGGAGCTCAGACACTGAAAGAGCTCGGTGTATTTCGGCCTCTTGGTTTTGGGACTTTTACCACGTTATGTGAAGGCTGCAAGCGGTCTCAACAGTCTGAACAGTGTCATGATATCAGCTTACACTTGGCAAAAATCACCACTGCCCAAAACCACAGTGCAGAGTCCCCCATTTGTCTCACATTCACACAGCAAATGCTCTCTTTTGTCCAGCTTGCGTGGGTCCTACCTAAGATTAAACTCAACCCTGATTAGCATCAGCTCCATGTAACATGCTTTCTGTTGGCTGAAATTTTACAGACTCCATAAACCATAATGTTTGGCCCCCGCTGGTATACATTTGGCATTCCTCTCAACTCAGAAATGACTCACTGGTATTTCAAATAGAGGTGATTCACTCATTCCTGCAGCAGGCTTCTCTGGCATTGTTTGAAGCGGCTAATGCCGTTGCCAATACTGTCTTGACGCATTCTTTCTGTTGCACAAACCAGAAGCAGAAGAATATGTCTCCCCGCGGTGTCTCAGGGGATGTTTGCAATCCTTCAGTTGCTAATGATCAACGCTGCAAGCACAGCTCTTCTTACTTTCTTTGGGTAAATGTGTCGAACTGAAACCCATCATGTTTTCCAACTCGATTTTATATAAGTGGTGTTCAGAGACAGTGTGGCTAGTTGGAAAAATAACATTAACCACCAACCAAATTCTGGTAAGTTGAAAAGCTAATATGCTACCACCCACTGAGTCAGATTTTTATTTTTTTGCACAGTTTAGCTTGTAGAAAGGCTGTGTTTGCAGTTTGAACAAGACTAGGAGTCTGCTGCCATGCTAACAGCTCTGTGAGGCTGTATTTAGGCACAGCGCTGCTTAGTGCTAATTAGCAAAGCTTTGCATGCTAACACACTAAACTAAAATGGTCAACAAGGTAAATGTTGTATTTGCTTCACATCAGCATTTTGATACTGTCATTGTACATGTTAGCACACTGATGTTAGTGTTTATGCTAGTTTAGCATAATGCTAGCATGCTGCTAAGCTAGTAAAATGTGTTTATCACATTTTAGTTTAGCGTGTTAGCATGCTAACCATTGCCAATTAGCACTAAACACAAAACTGATGGCAGTGTCATTAGTTTTAATGTAGACCTACGGTATTTGGACAAAGTGACCCCTCCACAAGTTGTTGAGACATTTCACGAAGAAACATAACTGTCAACTAGAGGAAAAGTCAGGGAGTGACCAAAAACTGGAGAACATCATTAGTTTTCAGGTATTTGGCCTTAAACTAAAGTATTGGGCAAATCTTGCGTACAAATCATCATCATCATTATCAAAGCAAAACATTTCCAACACCTGCTTCAAACCTGAATAGGACTATAACATCTCATCTCATTCATTTTTCCTTCTTTCCTTCTGTCTTCCTAGGTATCAGTATTACCTGCAGGTGAAGAAGGAGGTGTTGGACGGACGTCTCCACTGCTCAGTAGAGCAGGGGATCAGACTAGCGGGCCTAGCAGTACAAGGTACACACACGTGTATGAACAAACATCCCATGTGAATAATCTACTAGAGGGAGACAGGCAGCACAAGAGAGACAGAGTGAGCTCAAACTCACACTTTCTCAGGTCATCTTGACTTCACTACCTAATATGGCTGCATACCACTGGGAGAGCCCAGTCCACTTGAGTTCCTATGGTATCAGTCTTGACACACACACACACACACACACATACACACACACACACACACACACACACACACACACACACACACACACACACATATACACATACACATACACATACGACCTCACTCCATCTCCTCAGTCTTGTTCCTGGGTGCTGTCTGTGTCTCAGGGGAATGTAAACAGACAGTTAGCTTATCGCTTGTTCCAAGGTTAGCCTTGGTAGCATCAGGAAGACCCTTATCTGTCAGGAGACAAGGATCCTGCGCTACACTTCCCGTTGTCTGACAGACAGTGCAGATGTAGTTAGGGTGCACTCAGAGGCTCTGTTTGGAGGCCTGAGCATGTTATGGAGATGGTGTGCAGGTGGGGTTGTTACAGGTGGTGTGTTGTAGACTTTTATTTCTGTAACACACTCTGTGTACATACAAGGATGTAACTTGCTAGCTATTTAAGCTAACAAGTAACTTCTGGTTACTCTGAAACGCACTCCATTATAGGTAATGCGACTTGCAAACGTTACATTCATACACAATAAAAGGGCTTCACATTGTGTTTTACCTCAAAGATGAGAAATCTACGTGTGTTTCTGTTTTCCAGCTGACTTTGGAGACTTCACTAAGTTCATGTCTCAGGACTTCCTCAGGGAGTACGTGCTCTTCCCAGTGGTGAGTCCTCAAACCTTCGCTGCTCAGATATGTGCTTGTGTCTCGGAGTGTCGCCTGAAGGCACACATTCTTGTGTCACCTGTGTACCTCCTCCCTCTGCGTGCCTGATTGACAGGCAGACAACAGAAAAAGAACAAGCTGAGTGGCAGAGATAAAGAGCAAGTGGATACCAAATGTATTCCATTAATGAAACACTCTTTAACTCTGTTCCATTGCCAGTTACTGTATGTGCTCTTCATTGTCACACCACTGACTACAGGTTAGCTGTAAAGCTGCTTGACAAGGTGTTTGAGTATGAGTGTTTTCACCTTGTCATCTCTCTATCTTTAATCCTCCATCACTTTTTGCCTCCCTTTCCTTTTCCTATCCTCCCCCTCTTCCTTTGCTCTGTCAGAACTGGCCTAATGGAGAAGAGGTTCTGGAGGACTGGACCCAGAAAGTTGCAGAGGAGCACAAGAGTCACTGGTACTGTCAGCTTGGTTTCATACTATTAGTTTGTGTGTGCACACGAGAAAAGCTTCAGAGACAGAGATACATACCTAGTGCCTGGTGCTATATCTGTCTGCTTTGCAGTCGAATGCAGACCGCCGAAGCAGAGCTGCTGTACATCAAGGAGGTGGAGAAGCTGGACGGCTTCGGCCAGGAGAGCTTTCCTGCTAAGGTAGATACGATAGATGTCACCTCAGCCCCCTGCATGAACACACACCTCTACAGAGAAGCCAATGAAACGGCTTTACTCACTAATTCATCTCCTCACAGGACAACTACACCAATGATATTTTCATCGGTGTGTCCTTCATTGGGGTGTTTGTCAAACACAGAAACGGCAGATCCATCATGCTCCATAAGTAAGTCTCCCCCCTGTATTTAGATCTTTTTGCAGCCTGTATGAATTTTGGGATAACACAAAAACAACGAATATGCAGGAAAATATGTGTGGGAAAATTCAACCCTTGTGTGCATGTTTGTGCGTGCGACAGGTGGAAGGACATCGGCACCATAGCGCACAACAAGTCAGCCATCACAGTGGAGATAACGAGCCGAGACGACACCATCATTTTTCACATGGTGAGTGTTGTGTCTGCAGGTGGTCTCAGCGCACACACACATGCTTTACACAAGGTTTCCAGTGGGAAGTTGAACAAAAAAAACAGCACATTCTCAGATATCCCTGCACAGAGGCAAATACACAGGCTCTTGAATTTCTATAAATACAACTGTGTTCATTTGAAATATCAGTGTTTTCCTCTGTTTGTATCTGCAGGAGGACATGGAAATGGCCAAGTACATCGCTCGTCTTTTCACGGCCAGACACAAATTCTACAAACAGAACAAGATCTGTGCAGAGTAAGTAGTCTCGAGGCCAGCAGAGAGGCCAGCTGAAGGCCATTAAAACATTATTTGTCCATTTTTATCTGTCTTTTCACGTTTAAAATAGAGTTCACCAACCTTTTGAAGGTCATGGAAAAAATGTGAACACCTTGTGTAACATTGATTTTGTTACTTAATGTGTTTGTTTCTCCTCAGGCCCACTCACTCACCTGCACCAATCAGGAGGAGACCCACCTGGACCCACCGCATATCTCTGGTACGTTTGCTTACTTTGGTTCAACATGAGCGGTTGTTGCTCAGTGGTTTGACACAGTCCTGTTTATTATTGCCTCTGGCCTTTATAAATGAGACGAGAAGCCAGGAGACAGAGGGAGAATTTGGTAGGGAAGACAGAAACGGCCGTGGTTAGAGATCTGACCCCGTTCTCCCACTCAGGCCAGCTCTTAATTGTGCCATGGAGCCTTGGTTTTAACGTGCGTTGGTGGTGTGGTGGGTGTTGTTGGAAAGTTTGCAAGGGTGTTGCTTGGTCTGATTTCCGGTGCGACAATGAAGGCAGTGATTTGTGCTTCTCCCTCCCTGCTGGCCAGACAATGGCTCGGCTAAATGTGGCACAATAGCTGTTCAGTCAGTCAACTGGAGTGCTCAGATGTCTGTCTGGAGAACCGCAGGCTTTGGCGTTTGACAGTTTCACAGCCCCGAAGTAGATCTAAGTCGTCACTGTTACCTGTTGTTTAAATGCAAGACAGGAAGAAAGTCAAGTAACAGCTTTAATTTGTAATTCAGAGAAAATTAAACCTATTAAGCGCCATTATAAATGAGCAAAAATTGCAGTGTGACACTTAGAGGTTGTTTAAATATGTGCAGATGGTGATGAAATGCATAATGTACAACAGTTACTTTACACATCTAAATTCAATTTTCTGTCTAAAATGTGTTTCTTTATTCAGCCGCGGCCCCAGTCCTGTAACTTCCAGTCAATGCATTCCCAGTATGGAGAGCATTATCAGGACACACAGAGCTCACAAGGTAAATGCACACACACACACACTCACACACGAACACATTTAGACTAAGTTTCAGCCCTTCAGGCTCACTGCTTTGACCACAGTGTGATTTAAGATCTCAGCCTCCCTGATATTAACTGAAGCATTTGAATGGAGCTAATTGTGTCTTTCCCATCAGGCGTGTGACTCACAGCCCATTTGTATTTTAACAATCTCCCAGCCAATTAGAGCCCAGCGTTTGGGATGCCGAGCAGTGACCTCATTTGTGCTTCGCTCTTTCATTGACTCGTTCACACACTCGGTCTTCCTTATAATCCGAAGTGCTTCGCTCGCGTCGGCTCGACAGTAAAACGGAGCGAGTGGAAAAACATTCTGGGTGTGCTTCTGCGCGTGGGTGTGATTCTGTAGTGTGACCTCAGGCATCACACTCCGTTTTGTGTGGATGGAGATTATGTATGTCTGCCTGCTTGTGGGTTTGAGATAGTTTCACACGAGAGAATGCTCTGTTTGTTGAATAAAGATGAAGAACATGCATACCGCCGTCTCCTTCTTGATGGTGGGAACAAAATATTCCAAATCTATCCTCTTCCAAGTTGGTACTACTACAACTACTATGACTGAGAGGACATTTTTAGGATTTTTTCCATGGTGGTTAGTACTGCAGTGCAAACAATGACCCAAGACAATGATCATTCTTGCCGCATTAGAATCAGGTTTACTCTAAAGGACAAACAAGGATTTTTGCTAAATTCGGTCCCCCATCCATATCGTAATTTAATTTTCCCGATTTCATTTAATTTACATACTTTCCTTTTGAGTTTCTGTTTGTTTTATCTGTTTGAATGCGATCTTTTACTGTGTGCGTTTGTCATGTTCTGTATTCTGTTGGACTTTTATGGAAAACTGAAGCTTGCAGCTCCACCAGTTGTTTGAACAGATGTATAAAGATACATCATATGAAAAAAATCAGAAATCTTTAAAAAATCCTCCTTTTTTATTATTTCTTCCTCCCCTTTTGATCTTTAGACAGTATCTTTCATGATGACCCTTATTACAAGTCAGAGACCAGTCTGGACCGCTGCCCGGTGGACTTTCCCTACCGAAATGGTACCGTGCCCAATGGAAGCATGTACAGCAGCCCCAGCCTGAGCTCCCTCAATCATTCCCAGACTTTCGTCCCACCCTCGCCCATGTCCTCCAACCTCAGCATCCCCGGCAGTGAGCTCATGCGCCCTGACTACATCCCCAGCCACCGCCACAGCGCCATCATCGCTCCGTCCTACCGGCCCACGCCTGAGTACGATGCCGTCATGCGGCAGAAGCGGCGCATGCTCCCCGCTCACCATGACCTCCACAGCCAGTCGCTGCGCAGTCTGAACATCAGTAATGCGTGTGCTTACCGCCAGCCTGAGGCTCTGGTGTATAGCCAGCCAGAGATGAGGGAGAGAGGCCCTTATCATGGCCTGGGGCCCAGCCCGGGACAGTACACACCACAGGTAGAGGTGGATGCTTTGTGTTTGATTGGTTTTAATTTCTTCATCTCTTCTACATCTCACTCTGTTTTTCTCTGAACGTTCATCTTGCAGATCAGCTACAGTAAGCCCGTGTCCCACGGCCCTCATCAGGGAGGACCAGCCAGCAGCCAGGGCCCCTGTCATTCACCCTGCGTTAATGGAGGTGGAGGCAGTGGTGGGGTTGGAGGTGTAGGAAGCTCCATCTCTCACACTGTCAGCACACCTGAGCTGGCGAATACTAAACAACAGGGGAACAATGCAGGAAGCTATGCAGCGACAGCTAACATGCTGAGAAACCACATGTCGCGCCCTCCTCCACCTTACCCATCCAGCTCCTTCCGCCCGGCCACCAGCACCCCGGACCTGGCCAGCCACCGTCACCGCTGCATCGGGGGTAGCAGTCCAGAGCTGGTTACTCGCATGGTGCAGCTGTCGGTCAAGACCTTCCAGCCGGACAGCTCGGCCGTGGTACACCAGTCCTTGCAGGAGGTTAGTGAACCATTAACAGCAGCTGCTAAGCACCGCTCCACCCTGGGCAAAAGACACAGCATGGAGGTGATCAGCAGCATGAGAGGAGGTGGAGGTGGAGGGATGGAGGGCATGGTGATGAAGGGCATGAATGCTCCCCTTCATCGGAGGAATACTCTCAGAGAACATGTGATGCCCCCTCAACCTCAGTCCATTCCTCAACCCCAGCCCCAGCCCCAGCCCCAGCCCCAAACCCCTCAGCCACAACCCCAGCCACAGCCTCAACCTCCACCCCAGCAGCCGCAGGAGTTGCCAATGCAGATACCTGCACAGAAAGCCCCCGAGGCTTCTGTAGCGCCACCAGGGCCAGTGGCCTACCAGCATCAAAAGACTCTCTCCAATGCTACCATGCTCATACACAGTAGTGAGAGTGAAGAAGAGGAGGAAGAAGAAGAGGAGAGGCCTGAGCTGGATGTTCAAATCCCAGGTCTCAATGAGGACATCAGCATCAGCGCTCAGCTCCAGGCTGCTCTGGCCAAGCTGCCCAACAAACCCCCCCCAGAGTACCCTGGTCCTCCGAGACCTCCCAGCAATGCTCAAATCCGCACCCACACCCACAATCATAACCACACTCACCACCACAACCATAATCAAGGACCCCAGAGCAACCAGGGTCCAGTGGACCCGCACCAAGCCCAGGGCCGAGAGCTCAAACCCGGGCAGTGCCCTAATGGGCCTGGAGGTGGTGGTGCAGGTGGTGGCGGGACACTGACCCGAGGCGACCAGGGTGGAGTGAATGGAGCGGTTTTAGGCCCATCCATTTCAGAACCGGACCTGACCAGCGTGAAGGAGAGGGTGAGGAAGGAGCCGGTCAAAGAGAGGCCAGTGTCCGAGATGTTCTCCTTAGAAGACAGCATAGTGGAGAGGGAAATCGCTCAGAGGGTAAGACAGTCATTCAGTAAATCAATACCTTCACACCTGTTAAGTCATAGTTACTATATACTATACTATTGTATAGTATATATAGAGCATCTTAGGGTTTTGGACTCTCAGCTTGTGCTCAGAGAAGTTGTGGTAACTAAATGATTGACTTACATTAAAGTATTTAAGTTATTTAATTCACTGTTGATTAATAATCAACAGCTTAATTGAGAGCTTCTGTTAATTGTATTAATCAATAAATGTGTCAAATTTATTTACATAGCTCAGTATTACAAATTATAATCTGCCGTGGAGCTTTAGAATTTATACAGCCTACAACACTATGTCCATAGACAAGGGCCTTGATCATGTCATGTGATGTATAAGGAAATAATATGTACCCAGGCGTTAAACAAGTAATTCAACAGAATTTTCAATGCAATGCATCATTTTGTACTGGACAAACCCCCACCACCACACTGGTACAGTTCTAAATATTTCAGTCTGTTGTTTGCTAGCGAGATTCATAGCTCCTGATTAGCAGTAATCCGGGTTTCAGCATCTGAGAGGGTAGCACTAGGCTCTGAGTCCCCCCAGGCAGCTAAAACCCTTACAAATCCCTCAGATTATTCTTTGGGTTGGCTGTTTCTGTGCAGGTCGGCTCTCTGTTGAGGCACAAACACTTGACACAGCACCAGAGTCCAGGTATAAGTTAAATCATGTAATCGCCTCACTTAGTTGCTCTAAACCTCTGTATTCAGGAGTGACCTGGTGTAGCCGGCAGCTTCACCAAGTCAACAAAACTCCAAACTATTTCAGTGTTATGTCCTTCTAAAACTCCCACACCCCTCATTTATTCCATCTGGTTTATCTCATACATAGAGGGTACCCCTGGTGACCCCCAAGCTGTTGTTTTGACTGTCCCAAAGGGGAGAGGTGGAGGTGGAGAGATGAAGGGTGGAGCTGTTCTGGAGGCTTAATAGCATCAGAGATTAGGAGAAGTAATCCGTGGAGGAAGGAGGGACCGTGCAATGTGGGTCAGAGTTTGGTTAGCGTGGTCGAGAGGAAAAAAGACAAGGTGACAGAGGGAGTGTGTGTTCTGTAAGGAAAGGAGGCCAAAGAGGTAGGTGGAAATAAACACAGGACTAAAAGAATGAAAAATATGTGAGGAAGGACAGAACGAGGAAGAGAGCGTCAGAATAAGTCAAGTGAGATGGATAAGAAGCTGCAAGTCTACTCTTAATAGGCTTTCTATACAAGGCTTGTTAGTTCACACCTTTGGACCGAATACAAGGGGATTGGTACAGCCTACAAACAGGACACACACACACACACACACACACACACACACACACACACACACACACACACACACACACACACACGTCACATTCTCCCCACCCACTTCCACACAACGCACATGTACGCGCTCGCTGTTATGAGGCCAGCGCAGGTCAGTCAGTCTCAGCATGCTGCCGGTACCTGTGTCCATGACACCGGGATTTTCCTCTCTCTTGAAGACGCTGGAAAGGCAGAAAATGTCCGTGGACTCCATGAAGAGGCCGCTGATGATGGCCGCCCTCAACGGCCTCTATGTGGCCCGGATGCCTGTCCCAGAAAGTCCCGCGGAAGACGGTGCCAAGGCTGCCACCGACGAACGGGTAAGATGCTCTCTAAGATGGTTGCTGGGGTTCCTAAGGTTTCATGTCTTAAATCGTGTCTCAGGAAGTGTTTTTGAGACTATTGTCCTTTGTGCTTGTTTTTTTCAGTGAGACTTTGTGTGCTACTGATCGCTAGATGATGATTTTCTGGTTGAAGTCATTTCATTTTAGCAGATCTTACTCCACCCAAGTCTTCTGGGATGCTTTATAAAGAGAAATCATGGGTTCATTCATGTAAATTCTTGTATGTGTTCTTTTATGGTACAGTAGAGACAAAACAAGCTTTCACAAGAGTACATAAAGAAACACTTTGAGACTGAAAATACTCTCACCACAATTATACAACAGCTTCTATTCTTGATTGAGAGTGTTTTCATTTAATTAGAGAATTAAAAAACCTCAAATCATAAATGCTCTTTTTACAATCGTAGGTCTAACTTACAGGCTCGACCTGTTGGCAGTGATGAAGGAAGCTTGGCTGCAGATTGTCTCCAGTTAAGCTCGAAGACAGTCTCTGATGATCACGCTATTTAATGCATTTCATTTCACAAATACTGTCCGTTGGCTCCCTTTTGAGCGTGGAGGTGTGAAACCCAGCCTTTGTCCCCGCCGTTGCTAAGCTAACGGGGGCAAGCCCTAAGTGGGCTGTGGAACGCGTGGCATGGTGGTGCTTATCGCCTCTAGGCCCGTCGGTATGTTAAGAATGTGACCCGAGAGAGAGCGAGAGAGCCACACAGAAAGAGTGATAGAGGGAGACAGACGCTGCCCTCTGAAACATGACTGGCCTAATAAACAGGAACCCCCACCGGGATGAATACCACCACTGCATATTCTGCTCTTTTACAGCTGCGTCGATGCCTAATGCTTCGAGTCCTTTGATACTGAAGTCAGCATTCAGCCGTGAGTGATGACGAGAGTTTAGAAATGTGGACGTACGTTATAATGAGATTTCTGGATTCCCATGGTCTGAATAGTCTCTTGGATATGGTGGAATGTAAATGAATAAAAGCCCCTCTGGGACTGAAAGAGAAACCTCTGAATGATGTGTTGCTCGGAATTCAATGACTAACACCCCTTCCTCTCTGGTTCTTTCTCCCTCCAGTGCAAGACGTTGGAGTTGAAGCTGGAAGAGGAGCGGGTCTTCACCGAGTATGAGCAGGTTCCCAAGAAAAGAGCCGACTGTGTTCTCACCACAGCGACTCTGCCCGAAAACACAGAGCGCAACCGCTTCCGCGACGTCGTTCCGTACGAAGAGAATCGGGTCGAGCTTGTGCCGAACAAGGAGAACAACACGGGCTACATCAACGCCTCGCATATCAAGGTGCGCTTGAGGGGTCACCTCTTAAAAAGTCTGGAAAGGAAATTTAGGGCAGCACCCACCTTTTTCTAATCCAGACCATTTGACGCACATTTAGATGTAAACCTAAAATGTTCAGAAAACACACCTATATATCATTCAACACTGGATGTTGATGACAGCCTGGATTTGAATCACGCTCAAATTTAGTAATAGAACATTGTTTTATCAGATTCAAGTTAATATGAATGACGCTTGATCACACTTAAGGCTCAGAGCGCTTCGCAACAACCACATCAGACGACATAAATGAAAACAAAGAGCATAAAAGTTGATACACGCAGCTCTCTGCTCGTCTTTGTTGTGGTCATTCTTAAGCAGGGAATAGCTCGGAGGAAAGGATGAAAGGCGGCCGTTGAAGGCTGTTTGGGCCTTTAAGCTTGCAGAGCTCGTGGAATTCCCAAAGAATGTGGTCCAAACTCCAAACCCTCTTAAGTCAACCTGAGCTGCTCTCACTAGCCCTTCTATTCATGCGTCGTTGCAAACGGTGTGTGTGCACAAGCATGAGTTTGCATTTCACCAAAGCAGCACTGAGTCGCCGCCTATCACGGTGTAACCCTCTTAGCCCCCCCATCATTTAAGGTAGCTGCCGCAGAACAATAGGCCTTGTTTATTCCCCATCCCTCTCTTAATACAGTGTTTACAGTCACGAGGTGGCCTGAGGAATTGGCCTGGGCATGCTCATTATGTAATGGCACTTTGAAGTCTGTGTGGCTGCAGTGTGTTGAAGACGGGATGTTTTTCAGTGCTGTGTGAAGTTTATAAATGAGGGTAAGCAGAGGAAAGCTAAAGAAGAGGGCTGCTGGTTTTATAAATGAGGGAAAAGACTCAAACTGTGGGTGAAAATGGCGTTTATACTGCCCTCCAGTGGTGGATGAGATTACTGCAGATGTGTGTAAATTGACATTTAATGTGTTTTAAAGCATGAATCTATTCATTTCTGGCTTATGCGTGAGTTTTTATTTAATGTGTAAGCTGATTCTTGTTAGTTGTCATCTTGATGTGCACTAATTGATTCTTTGTGTGTATGTGTGTGTGTGTGTGTTTTCCCAGGTGATGATCAGAGGGGTGGAGTGGCACTACATTGCCACCCAGGGCCCGCTAGCCAACACCTGTGCCGACTTCTGGCAGATGGTGTGGGAGCAGGGGGTCAACGTCATCGCCATGGTTACAGCTGAAGAGGTACACACACACACATTGCACACACATGGTGCACGCAGATGTGGATATTTTTCAGCAGCCGACAGCTGGCGTCTGTTTGTGTGTGAGAAATAGGACAGTGAGTGTGTGTGTGTTAATGTATGAGTGTCAGAGTGCAGTGTGTGCCTCTGTTGTCCCTCATCCTCTCTTTTTTTTCCTTCCCTCCAATCACCAATCCATCCTCATCCTCCAATCAGGAGGGTGGCAGGTCCAAGAGTCACCGCTACTGGCCCAAACTGGGCTCCAAACACAACTCAGCCACGCACGGCAAGTTCAAGGTGACCACCAAATTCCGCACAGACTCAGGCTGCTACGCCACCACGGGGTTAAAGGTCAAACACCTGCTGTCTGGCCAGGAGAGGACGGTCTGGCATCTGCAGTACACTGACTGGCCTGAGCAGGGCTGTCCCGAATATGTCCAGGGATTCCTCGGTGAGTGTCACCATTATCATCATCAGTTTGTGTGAATTTAACCCAAACAAAATGTAAAAATGATTATTTGTAGTTTAATCTTTGGGTAGTCAGTATGTTTCCCTTGCTTTTAGTCTTTTAGCTTGCTAAGCTAACCGCCTCCTGGCTTCACCTTCATATCTATCAGGCAGACATAAGAAAGACATTGATCTTCTTATCTGACTCTCAGCAGGAAAGCAAATAAGCGTAATTGCAATTACATTAAAGAAGCTAAAATTAACCACATCCAATAAACTGACACACTGCCCTCACCTTACCTTTGTGTCCCTCCTCTTTCCTTCAGCCTACCTGGAGGAGATCCAGTCTGTAAGGAGACACACTAACTCCATGCTGGACACCTCAAAGAGCCTCAATCCCCCGGTGGTGGTGCACTGTAGCGCCGGGGTGGGTCGCACCGGAGTGGTCATCCTCACTGAGCTCATGATCAGCTGCCTGGAGCACAATGAGGTGGGTGGATGGCGGGCTCGAGGGCTCAGGGTTGCAAATTCAACATTATTATTTCGTATTTCCCTCAGAGAATCCTCTGTAGTGACACCACCTGTCTCCTCTTCCTCACCCCTCAGCCAGTGGAGGTTCCCACCATGCTGTCAGGGCTGAGGCAGCAGAGGATGCTGATGGTGCAGACCATCTCCCAGTACAAGTTCGTCTACCAGGTCCTCATCCAGTTCCTCAAGAACTCCCGCCTCATCTGAGCCCCGGGATCCTGACCTTTGACCTTACATGACGTGGCAGAACGACTCCAGATAATGACAACGGTACTTCAAATTAGCGCGAGGACTGTACAGCAGATACACTTTATCTGACAGCTGGTTGGAAGCAGATACAGAGATTCATGCTGAGTTTTCTTTGTGGCAGTTTATGGAAATTCTGGTGGATTTTCATACAGACCCACCTCAAGGGAGGAAAGGATTCGTATAGGCCTGTATAGAAATTGACAACCTTAATCAGTTTGTTCTTTTTTCCCCTGAGTTTCATTCTTAGATCTGGTCCCTCTGTGTGGAGAACGCACCTTTGTGCCTTTTCTCCATGCACGTCAGGCAAATGAGCAGCTTGTCTTGCCTGCAGGTGTAAATGTGTTCGCCTGCCCCCATGTGCTCCTGAGAAATCAAACCTGAGTTTGGATTGATTAGCCTGCCTGCTACATTTCTCATTCGCTCTTTAGCCGTTATTAGAAATGGCACTCTGCTGCATGAACAGTAGGTGGCAGCAGTATTATGTTAGTATTTTCTATACTCTGAAAGAGTTTGCCAAACAAAAGTATTCTTTAAATCACTGCTCTAAAATTCCTTTATTTTTAACAGAGTATTGATTAATACAGCAAATATTTACTTCAACATTGTAACAAATGTTTTTATTTATTTCTAAAGATTGTGCTCACCTTTGCCATTGAACGGAGGAGCGTCAACAAGCGTGCTGATCCTCGTTTTTCATCTTTTGTCTTAATTCTTACTGTGTTTCTCAGTAAGCCTTCCTCGCCATTATCAAAAGGATCGCTCCCGTTTCCCCCCTCGAGTGGCCTCGTTTAATACATTTCTATTGAGATACTTTTGTCGCATTCAACACACAAAGTAGATTTATTTTAATCACAGCTGCTTGTGATCAAATGTGTCTTATCACATTTCTTACCAGGAAGCATTTCAGACGTCTAAAAGGTGTTTGTCCAGTGAATTTGGAGATAATTTATACATATAATTTCACTGTTTGCGTATGCAGTCCATAGAGGGCCGTGTCCTCATACAGCAAATACTGCATCATTGTGCCTTATTGAAGCATGAAACAAGGAGAAGCCGTCTGGCTGACATCCCTGTCCTTGCTTTAGGGTCCTGGGTGGGTTTGATAAACTAAAATCTTTTTTTTTTTTTTTACCCTCCAAAGATTTAATCTTTAAATCAGTATTTAATAGTTTGTGTTTTGATATTAGAGAACATAATTCGGTAAAGACTTGACAGTAGAAAAATGCTCTTGGTTTACTTTTGAAGGACAACAGAATAAAAGTGACACAATTGACGGCAGCCATTTCTAATAATCTGATTCAAACCCAGTGATTACTGTGTGGCCGTGCTCCTGCATCCTGTTTAGAAATTACATCCTGAAGAATTTCCTTTTACATGTTACGTTAAATATACGTTTCTATTTTTTTGAATGCAAAGCCAGCCATGTCCAAAGTAACTTTGTACATAATGGGCATGTGAGAAAAGATTTCTACAGATGTTTTATATAGTTTTCTTTTTTTTTTTTTTGACTTGGTACCCTAAAAATACCGCAACATAATAAACTATGCATGCGTTTTTATATTTCAATGTATATATTCTCAAGTAAGTATAAGCTTTATGCTCTCTTGATATATAAGTGTTTTGTTGCACTTCTGTTCTCTTTGTGACAGTATTTTCTCACACGGCATTCCTCTCCTTGTTTATATTTAATTTTTCCCCTTTTTTTGGCAAAACTCCCAAATACCTTTCAAAGTACGTGTACATATGTTTTGTATATGCGTTTTCAGTGCTTCAAGTCTTTTGTTTTCTCTCCCCAGACATGTATGAAGCTGTCGTACTTGCTTATTATGCAATAAAGCCTTATTTTCTTTAAGACTGTGGTCATGAATTCATATATTTAGTATTTTTTATGTTGTTTCCTTTTAGCTGGTGTGTTGTACAGGGTTTCTCTCGCAGTACCAGAGACATTAATGAGTGCAGAACACTCAGGCGTTAATGCAAACACAGTGCTCTATCACAGCCCTCCATTGTGACTCGGGCACAATCTGCAGCTTTAATAGGCCCCTTGTGGTGAGGCAGCTGTCCTGATTGGCTGACGGGGATTTTGTTGCGTTGACCCCCTACACACATATGTAAACAACTTGGCTGATGGGTGACAGGGTCCAGCTGACGTGTCAGTCACAGGCCGAAACAAACAGCAAATTGTTCTTGAACACATGGTCATCATGAGTAAAAAGCATCTGCCACAATGTACAGTTTTCACACAGCTGAGCATTAAATGCACATCTGGTGCAGCAGTAACCTGCATTCTACAGACTAAGCAGTTCTTGCATACATAACACTGATGTAAGAGGTGAAATCTCCAAAAAGTAGAGAGTGCCTTCAGTTCCTTAAAGCTCCTCATCAGAGGAGGGTCTGCAGTCCTTCAGGGTCAGCCAGGCTACATCTGCATTTTCACAATTTCTTTAACTTCTCGTCATTTTCGTACCATCTCGTTGCGCAACTCTGTCAAGTAGAAGTGATCCTTCCCGTGAGTCACCTCCATTATGGCCGCTGCCTGTGAAACACACAAACAAATCTAATTTTGCAACATTTCACAGCATGCAAGTACACACGATAGATGAGTCTTTATTGATCCCACGCTGAGGAGACTCACTTGTTCCAACAGCAACAATAGAAAGGAGAGGTAGAAAACAAAACAAACAGAACAAATTGACAGTGAAAAGATACTAAATAAAAGTTGCACAGATGTAATGGATATTAGTGTATGATTTTGATTGTGATGCTGTGATGTGAAAATGTACATATCCACATTATTTCCTGTGTGGGTATATCGAACCTCACAGCTTTTTGGTACTGAAAACTGTCAAGTACTGAAAGCCGTCATCCAGTGCATCATCAAATTTGTAATTATTCCTTGATTAGAGAGTTTCTATTTATATTTCAGACCGATGATTTTTTGCTTAAGTGGCTGCTTGTGTTTACATTTGAGAGGAAGGCTTCTTTAATATTATTTTTTTTTTATCAGAAAACATTTTACTTTGCCTCTAAGGTAAAAAAAAAATTTGGTATTTCTACTATAATTCCAAACGATACCCAGGCCTGTTGATTTAGTTCACGCTTTTGTCAGAGCAGTACAACCTGTTGCTTCGTAGCTGCTGTATTTAAAAGCTCAGCAGGTCATGTGTTACCTTCTTGAGAGCGCCGATGCCCATGGAGTGCCTGTCCTGCCCCATGTACAGTCTGCCCAGCTTCAGGTACATGGAGGACACATTCAGAGAGTAGGCTGGATACAGTTTGCTGCATTGGAAAGAGATCACACATGCTGATTACACCTAAACAGGTACACCATTACAAGAATGTCCTTTTCTATTATCCTATAACCTTCCTGTATTGTAATCACAAAGAAAAGTGAAACACACTGCTGTCATTTTTGACCTCTGTGGTGTCTTCGCACCTAAAACATTTGATGATCTTCTCGCCGTATCTGATAGCTCCGTCTATGTCTTGCATGTAGAGACAAACCCCCATGGCCTGGTACATCATGTGGAGCATGTAGACATTGGAGTCGTCAAAGACGGCCCCCATCTCCTCCAGGCTCTGTTCACACATCTCCAGCAGCTCACTAGGGGGTGCCACAGAGTCAAGGCTGCGTCAACACAAGCGGCTGAAATGTCAAAGGGCCTCTGATCATATTAGCAGATGTCTTGGGGTCTGGGAAGCTACTTTGCGGAAGACCAACGTCTCGGCTTCACAAATCACAACTTTAGGGCATTATGCAAAGGATATTTTTTGTGTGTTTGAAGGCGCGGAACTCTCTGATGGCTTTCCTGCCGTAGCGCACCATGTTGCTGATGACCTCTGGCTCGATGGGGTCGCTCTGCTTTCGTACTTTCAACTTGGCTTTGTCCTGGAGGTGGAGGCAGGACACACGGGCATGAGGAGCAGTTCCTAAATTTTACATGTGAATTACAATGGCAGCTTGTAAGCTTGTGTTTACTAACCAAAATAAATCCCTACATTTATTATTTATATTAATTTTCTCCACTCAGCTCTTCTTAAGGTGTCTCACCTTGGACCTGCTTTTACATTCCTGGCACCCACAGGTGAAGTAATAGGACTCTCTCAGCCTGTTGTTGCGGTCGTCTGTTGGATAGAGAAGGTCTATGTAGCTGATCAGCACCTAGAGGAGGAAATGACACACATGAGAATCTTAAATAATGCATTCTCCCCTTCTTGTGTTGAGACTGGAACCTCAACCTGTCCATCTTGTTTCAAGATCTAAAAGCAATCTCGTGTATGTACGTTAAATAAAAAGCGACCGTCAGCAGTCTTTTAGCTTAGCTTAGCACAAAGACTGGGAATAGAATAGAAACAGCTGACTTGGCTTGGTCCCTATGGAAAGTAATCAGTCTCCTGCGGTTGTCTGCAACCTTGAGGTGATGACAAGACTCCAGGAAGTTACTGAGCCCGGCCAGGAATTGGCAAATATGAATAATGTTATTAGTTATTGAGGATCAGAAGTGCTGGTAGGCTGATTTCTATATATTTAATGGACAGAGATAAGAGTTTTATCTATCTTATTATGCAAATGAAACAGTGTTGAACTGTTCCTTTAATCGTAAACCCCTTATACCTTAAACATCAAACATTTACTTTTCTCAGCTAGTTTAAATGTAATTCAGCGACTCTTCTTCCTTTGGTTTCCAGGCTGATCCGACAAATCAAGTTCGCAGACGGACAAATGTTTCACACACACGCTGCCCCTGCTTTCCTTTCCACACACATGCTTGGAACAAAAGTGATTAAGACCCAACCCCCTCTATTGGCAGCTGCTGCCTTTCCTCACTTCGTCTCCAGGCTTCATGTCCTGCACCGCCCGAACATCAGCCGACGTCCCGTTATATGTGACAATGACGCTGGGCTGACAGCTGTGGTTTACCAGAGCCACGCTGTGGAGGGAAGAAACAGATAAGAAAGATCAATTTCTCACCTTTCTCACAACGGATGTAGCAGGAGCAAAAGTGCCAACTTATTATTGCTCATAGCAATGACAAAACAGTGACATAACCAGTTTATTTTAAGTGGCATTAGCACTATGCCATGACTGCACATACAGAGAGGTCTTGAGGACACTCAAGACCTCTCTGTATGTGTAGGTGCAGTCGACTCAAATGTTAGCGGCCTTGCTATCACCTGGGTGGCAGGCTGGAAATAGCTTAAAATGGAGCTGAGTTGGCAAGATCACATTCACACAGCCAGTTTTACGACTTAACAGCCTCAGCCTCAGCAGGGAGACCAGTTTATCACCCAATGACCAACTGGAGAAGGGAGTTTGTATCGCTGGGAACAGTCTGGCCTCTTTGGATGTATGTCACATGTTGCTCTGAATTCTGACCTTTAAAACATAACTACTGCCAATTGTAGCATTCGGCATGTACCTTTGCATGCATTATAAAAACAGTACAGAATACCAATATCATCATATGTGTGAGTGTGAGTTTCTTTCTTACTCTGGGTAGACTGCAGTACCCATGTGGGACAGTTCATCATCCTCTACAGTGAAAGCATTACAGGCAACCTGTTGAATAAAGAATAGATTTTATATCACCTGCTTCTTTCCTCTTAAACTCCAGTGGTTGATGTTACAGCAAAGAAAGAGTTCATATAGTAATTTGTGTGTATATGAGTGTGTGTGTGTGTGTGTGTGTGTGTGTGTGTGTGTGTGTGTGTGTGTGTGTGTGGTACCTGGGATAAGAGTGTGAGCAGGTCTTTGTGGTCGGGTAACTCCAGATGTTTGGAGTAAAAACGATGCAGTGCAGCCACATCTGCCTCATGCATCTCCCTCTTCTCGTTGTCCACGTCCTCCACATCTGTTGCACGAAGACGTCTTAAATTGATTGAACGATTCGTATTTTTTAACTTGTATTTAGTGCAGGGGGAAGCATAAAAACTCTGGAGCAGTATCTTTTTTAGACTGTGATTTCACTGACTATAAAACCTCTGATACCATGCTAAAATTAAGAAGCTAGACAGAACATACCATCCTGATATCATCCCTCTTTAACCAAATGAAACACTATTTTGGGCATGGTTATCTTATCTGCACAAAGCCAGTGACCAGTCAAATATCTTGCTGCTATGTGAAGCTACCTTTGAAGACAGTCTGTCCTTAAATCTGTGTAGATTTACCATTTCTCACCCTCAGTCTCTTCACATTGCACACAGTGTTGTTTCAACTGGATGTTCTAATTACAGTGAATTGCAATTAGGCTTTGAACCTGGTTCATATCTGATTTTGAAGAAATGTGAGCAACATCCAATCCAAGCTCAGTTCCTTTGATGATCTTTGCTGGCTTAGAAATGTTTTCACCAGGTCTGGCCATGTTACTCTATAACAACTGCAAATAGACAGAGATAAACAGCTCTCCTTCCTCCGTCACTCTCACCATGCCAAGGCAGGAGCAGGTTGTCACCACGTCATCTGTATACTACACTCTGCCAGAATAGTGTGTGTGTGTGTTTGTGTGTGTGTCTGCATCTTGTCCCTGACCCATAACACTACATTCAGTTTATTCTCCTACACCAGACACTCACACTGACTCAGTGTTTGAAAGGAAAGTTGAACTTTTCACACTGACAACACTGTGTGTTCCTCCTCACAGCTAACATTGCCACACTCTTCACACTGTTAGTTACAGGCTAACATATTGCAATTAAATATTTATTTGAACAGAAATCTGTGCAGGGAAAATCTGACAACGACAATTTGGTCAGAGAGTCCATAGTGTTATTCTAGTAGCCTCTAATGCAATCTCTATAAACATATGAATGTAGCATCTGTAGGCGAGGGAAAAGATTTTGATACTGGAAGCATTCTGCTTTCCATTTGTAGTGTGCACAGTATTGACCAATCATGTTTGAGTGTGCTTTGGTTGCATGCAGTTGGACAGTCTGTGTGGAGAGCAAAAAAGGGGGAATGCTTTGGCTGAAATACAGTCTCAGAACCCAACATCACTGACACTCATGCAGTGGGCACCGTGTGTGTTAGTCTGAAGTGCTCCTTCTTCCCATTCAAGTTGTTACACTTGTTATGTTGTCTAATGGCCTTTGGGCCCACAGCTATAGGATATATATAGATGTCTAATCTGAATGGGTTGTGCTTTTTTAAGAGGAGTATCTCAGGACACTTACAACTGAAGTACAGACTCAGAATCTCTGGAAACTTTACGCTAAATCTTCAGACGCTTTCCAGCTGGGTTTATAAGGGCTGTCCAAAAAGAGATATCAAATCACACACATAAACAATGTGTGCTTTTATTTGTGTGTAACTCACGTGATTGCATCTCTCCTATGAGCAAGAGCTTCTCAGAGGCGCATCTTTCTTTTTGCGTTTTCTGTGGGAAATGAGGACCTCAGTGAACCACAGCATGTACCAGACAGCACTCCAAAAGGACACTGCGTCTTTAATTAACTGTCTAACCATCTTGGCGAGGATCCGGGCCACCAGGCGGGACATCTCAGACGGGCACCATTTCTCTCCGAATGCAGTCATTGCAGAGCACTCCAGCTTGTGCATGGCCCAGTCCCCTTTCTACTCGCAAACACACACAAATATCATAATAGTAGCGAGCAACTTTGGAGTTTAAAGCCGATTCAACTATTTACAGATAAGGTCCCCTGACAGCAAAAGCCCCAACAGCTGGTATATAAGACCCCTGAGTTACACTACCAGCTGAGGCATTAAGCAGCATGGCGGAATGTGACTCCACACTGTGTTAATGCAATGCTACCCTCACCCATTTACCCCTCCATATGAAAACTGAACCGCTCACTGACTGCTCAATCCCCCTCTCCGATTTAGTTCATTATGATCAAGTGAGGGCATCATGGTCATACTATACCATACTTATGTTAAAGTGTCACTCTGCCTGCTGTGCTAAAATTATGAAAAATGATTAATAATTAGGGTTCCTACATATTTAAAGGGCATTGGTACCTCAAAAAAGTAATAAATAAATAAAACAGCAATTGATATTTAACTTTTTTAAATCCCACATCTGGTGGGCCAAACTGAATCTTATGGTGGGTCAACTTCGGCCTGCGGGCCCCGCTTTGGGCAGCCCTGGTCTAAGATGTATTCTCATCTTCAGCCTCAGCTGAACTTACGCTTCACTGTGGTTCGATCTGCATGGTACCAATAAAGTGAAGGGAATTCAGTCACCTGTTTTACAGGTGAGCATGAAGTGGACATGAAATTTAACCTGTTGGTGATGCAAGAAGGAAAATCAAGAATCACCCAAATCATTGAGATTAATAAGACTATGCAAGTCTAGAACATCTGATGCCATTCGATCCAGTAGTTGTTAAGATATTGTACTCCTGACATAAGTGTCTGGATGTCCATACATGATCATTCCTCAGGTGACTCTGTTCAGGTTCCAACATACAGTAGCTGTTGTAACGGAAATATACAGCAATTGTTTGGACCTCTGTGCTACAACATAGGGTCCATTATCTTCAACTGCATCCTTGTTCATCAACCACGAACACTTGAATCAATGCATCACATAGTCATTCTGCCCCCCAGCGGTTTCCTACCTGGCATTTCACATTGCAGTAGAAGGCTTTCTTGCACTTCCCACATCTTGCCAAGCCTTCCTTCCTATAAATGACAAAAATCAGATTCTTTTAGCTTTTAGCAAACAGCAGAGCTACTGACAGCGATAACTTTGCCAGACACAGAAACAAGACCCAAACATCAGACAGCAGAGCTCAAAAGATAGCAGGTTATCTTGTTGTATGTCTGGTGGAGTGTCTGGTTGTGGGTGAGCACCTGCTTTAGTGTAAGTGTGTGCATATGTGGACATTTAAACATCTTGCTCCATTGCTCAGAAACACGAAGCAGCAGTTGCTGGTGTCCCGCTGTAGCTGATAGCAATGAGGGGCTTTAAAACATTCTGTGGTATTAATAGAGCTGACCTTATGATGGAGCAGCTGTCTCTCTACCCCAATGAAACAGTAAAGCAGTCCATAAGTCCATCCAAGTCCAGGTGCAACCCAGAACTTCACCATCACGAGTGATTTTTTACAAACAAACAGAGTGTGCACACTATTCTACGCATGTTGACCATTTAAAGTGAGCTATATCAGACATCTCACTCCAGGCTCCCTCTGCACTTACCAATATGGAGAGAGGTCTCTGAGATTAACATGGTCAAGGTCTATTTATGTGAGACTAAGGTTACATTTATGGTAAGATAGAAAGGATTGCTTTAGGAAGTCACAGCTAGAGTCTGGACTGGGGGAGGAAGACAGCTTTTAACATCTACTTTTTGTCACCCGATCGCATAAAATCTTACTTCTGCAACATTTCCCATCAGTTTGAAGGGAGGTTGTTAAAGCATTAGCCAGTTGCACACAACAAAACACACACATCTCAGTACACCAATACCATTAAAAGAGGTCAAATGATGGTGCCTTTAATGTAAATCATGCATAACGAACCTTCCCAAATAAAAACACTGACTTCACACCATTGGGAGCAAACATGGAAGATAACGATTTTTTAATGTTGAGCATAACACACCTGTAAGCTGCTGCTGCAAGAGTAATGATGTTTTACACCACAGTATACACATCCACAGCAACCTACATAAACTGATTTTAACACGATAAAATGGTATGTTTCGACACAATAGATCACCAGGACATTATTTTTTTCAATTTGCAGCCCCTTCATTGACCACAAGTAACTTACAGCTGATTTTAAAGACACTGTATAATCTAATCATGATGCCACTCAGTTAACAAAATATGTTTTTAATGATCAGCATTCACATGGGGGCCACAGCGGGTGTGTAGACATGTGGAACAGGATCTACAAGAACCATCGTTCAGAAAGATGAGCCTCATAACAAGAATAGATTTTATGGAGATGCATTTCTAGGCCAAATATAATATGCTTGTGGTGCTGTATAGTGGTCGGTGGGCAACGTGCTGTACTAAGACTAATGGCTAATGATTAAACATTTTGAGATCTAATAAGGAATGAAGTGAGGTGCTGCAGGACATGATGTCAGCTGTCATCACAGAGCCTGTGGAGCATCTAACACAGTCTGAAGTGCTCAGAGGAGCCTCTGAATGAACTGTGCCACGTCAAGTCCTTTACCTGGTGAAGCAGCACTCGCAGTAGCAGCCTCTCTCCTTCGCTGACAGCACGTAAGAGTACGCCTGGCTGGAAAACAGCAGCTCCCCGACTTTAAAGGGTCTGGTAACGCGGAGACCTCGTCCTTTTCCCGGACTGTCAAACCTCTCCAGCCCGTCGATGCTGCCCGTCATTGTGCCTCGTCCTCGCTGGGGGAGATGTGGGATGTGACACCGCGGTCACACTGAGAGGAGTAGCCCCCCCGGCTCCGACTGTTGGGCGCCACCCTCCCAATAATTAATTTAGGGAGTCCTCTAGAGTTATTTTATAACTGTTAAATAATATTTGTGGTGATTAGTGGGGAGCATTGAGCTTCCTATGGCAATAAGAACCCCTTGAAAACCAAAGAACACCAGGACTCCCTCGCTCCAGAAAGTTTCCTATCCCCGTCATTTTAATTAAAATACTGAATGCTGCCATCAACCCAGACAGCTGGGTCTGGGTTATAAAATAGCCAATGTCTTGAATATGATCACTTTGGGTGGACACTGTAAACGGATCTCACTGTAGAGCTGTCACAATCCAGTAGGTGGCAGTAATGCAAATTATATGGATGCCAAGTGCTATAAAACTCCACAGAAAAAGAAGAACGTTTGAAGCTAAGAAGTGATATTAAACAGTCAGATGTGGTTACTGTCATACCAGTTTGAGATAGTGAATGGTCTCCTCTTAAGAAACTTTTATATTATGTGAATTGTGAAGCCAGTCATGCTGTGGTCTCATAATAAACCACAGAAAGCCAGATAACAGCTGAAATGAGTGAACTAGGAGAGTTAGCTTGTTTTGGAGTGTTGCCAGTGCTTATGACATCAGATGCTTTGTTTTGTAAGACTAGCTAGTTAGCAGTGATATATGATGTCCAGTGGGAGTTTTATAAGCTATTCAACTGGGAGAGTTAGCTTGTTTTCAAGTGTTGCCAACCATATCAGCTAGCTAACTGTGTCCCTGTAAGACATGCTAGTTAGCTAGCAGTGTTGGATGAAGTGCAGTGAAACTTTTTGAATAAGACAACTGGGAGAGTTAGCTTGTTTTCAAGTGTTGCTAACCATATCAGCTAGCTAACTGTGTTTCTGTAAGACATGCTAGTTAGCTAGCAGTGTTGGATGAAGTGCAGTGAGACTTAGAAATAAGCCAACCGGGAGAGTTAGCATGTTTTCAAGTGTTGCTAACCATATCATCTAGCAGTGATGCATGAAGTGCAGCGGGACTTTTTTTAATTGAAACAATTGGGGAAGTTAGGTTGCTTTCAAGTGTTGCTAACCATATCAGCTAGTGAACTGTGTTTCTGTAAGACACGCTAGTTAGCTAGCAGTGATGGAATGGATGAAGTGCAGTGAGACTGAAATAAGACAACTGGGAGACTTAGTTTGTTTCCCAGTGTTGCTAACCATATCAGCTAGCTAACTGTGTCTCTGCTCTGTAAGACTTGTTAGCTAGCAGTGATGGAGAGACAAACTGAGGAGTTCTGTCAACAATCTCAGCAACTAGTCACTGAGGGGATGTGTTTTAGCTTGTTGGGAATCTGTGCAACCTTCTTAAAAATAAATCTAGTTTGCTTTTACACTTGTACTTCTACATCAACTGGGTTATCTCAAATGCTCACGGCAAATTTCTCTGAAGGAAGACCGTATAGGCTAATCTAATCTGTGTGCAGTGATACTACATGAAATGGATATTCACCACGTCATCTCCATGAAACGATGGACGTCAGCATCAAATAATGTGAGTCAGATAAATCCATCCTCATCTGCCTAATTATATATCTGTCTGTCTCTTTGCTTGCTGTTTTTTCTGATGGTTAAATGTCTTTCTCTCTCACTGTGTGTATTTAACTACTTTCTGTGTATTTGTTAACATTATGAACTTATCTTATGTACCCAAGCCTTTCCCTTGTTTGCTGCGCTGTTGTGTTATTGGTGCTATTTGCACAGTTGCATGGACATAGTCTGCAGGGACTTTGAATAATTTCCCCTCTTTAGCATAATTGGATGTTTAGTTGCCTGTTGATGGTGTGTGGTATGAATGAGCCCGTGGAGGTCTGCTTGTGAGAATTTCTTCATCTTGCTGTATAATGAGTCATTATACTGTTGGCCCTGTAGGCTGTTTTTCTATGCAAAGCATACATAAGAGTGTGTAAGTCATTTGTTTATCATGCCTTTTTTTGTGAACATAAACTATTGCATCTGTGAATGTTCCTAAAGTTCAATATTTTTTAGTATTCAGTATGTACCTGCTTCAAGTATAAGCTTTCTAGTACTGCATATCTTCATATATCTGCATATCTATAAGTTTTCTTTTGTAAGTTACACAGTCTCAGTTTATTAACTCACCACATTGTCCTACGTTATACCTTATCTCTTGAGATGACTGTCTGAGGCTACTACTAAAATGAGCACTGAATTCAACTGGTCCATTTCAAAGAACAATCAGTGCCAATCTGTCCTGTCTTTCATGTGGGCCAGAGCTGCCACACAATGGATGTCATAGGCTATAGGTATGGGCGATATTGACTAAATCCTCATTCACAGACGATATTATATCAACATAGTGATACATATTGTGATTAAGTGAAGTATCTGTCACTGTCTGTCTTTGATAAATGCAGTGAATTAAATACCTGACAAGTTATTTATCATATTGATGATTATTTCCATGAACTTGAAGAAATGTGAACAAAACAGATACATGGTTCAAATTGAGTGGTGAAATCTTTGATATTAGACAATTTTATAATGTCTCACAGTGTACAGGAGAGCAACCTTAATAGATTGGCAGCATCTAATGATTATTTTCATCAATACTTGATGAAACTGATCATCACTTGCTGTGTTTCTAATGATTACAAGCAATGGTGCTGAAACTTTTAAGTATGGCTGTACTTTAAATGTCTTCTGTTGTTATAATTTGGGGGCATTTTATAGAGATATGTCAGGAAAGAACGGGCGAGAGGTCAACAAGAGTCCCCTGCCAGAGTCAAACTGTGGACTTTGCGGTTCATGTACAATGCCTCCATGGCACATTGGTCCATATTAGCTCTTTAAAGGACTCTTTACACACTTGCAGGAAGAACAGCAGCCATAATGAGTATTTTGGAAGTTTTTGTACACTCCGACATCTATCTCAAACATCTGATGCACATACTATGTATTGGCAGTCATCTCCAGTTTTGCTACTTTTTTTTGCAGTTCAATAAGGCCACCTGGTGGTGAGCGCAAAGTATGTCTTGGCAGCTGACGCTTATTCCATTGAATAGTGTCATACTTTGTGTTGTGTGTTGTGGAATCTTGCGTATTTGCAGATTGGTTCACTAAATGCATTCACGAAGTTGAGTATTCAACTGTAACAACTGGCCTTGTTTACATGATGCATTAAATGTAGTTCTTCATTCATCATGTAGACCAGACCAGACCAAATGATCAGAAAGAGCCTTCAGGTTCTTAGCTGGTGTCCAGTTTTGTCACATTGTGCCATCATGTGGGTGTTAATTGTAAGTGCACCCTCAAGTGATTGAGAAGCCCCTCCTTGGCCCATCACAGTCCACCGGTAACCTCAGATCCTCGGATCCTCTGAAAACACTGAGTGAGTTCTAGTAGCACGACCAACACTCCTGATTTTTACACAGAGGTAGAGAGGCGGAGCTCAGGTCAGGACTTGATCTTGAGTAAATTGAAATATTTCATAAGCAACCATGCAAACACATTACACACACGCCTGTCTGTCTGTCTGTCTGTGTCCCTCCCTCTCTCTCACACACACACATAAACACATACAAGCCCAAACCACTGTGAAGATTTGTCCCTCAATTGTATCTGAAGGCTTTATCCAACCTTGCCCCAGTTTCCCCCCGATTTATTATAATTCCATTTTCCAGTCTTTCAATCTAAAGATTTGTTCCTCCTCATTTTTTAATAACGCACAAGCAAGGGAGGCATGTCCCTGTGAGATTATGTCGTCGTCTTTGGCGTCTCGTCTTGATTACATCAGAGGAACCTGATTTGATTAGGAAGAAACCCCCTGTTTCACTATGCGTTCTCTTTGGACCTCCCCGCTGTGCTGATTTCTTGCTTTGTCAGAGGGGATGATCTTGATGAATATGATCTGAAAGAGAGGGAGGGAGAGGGGGATTAGGTGAAAGGATTATAATTTCCAATGACGAGAAATAATAAGAAACAATAAAATCCTAAGTAGATTTAGTTCTCAAGGAAACCCTGTTAGGGAAAATCAACAGAATAAGAGACAGGACAGGAATGAGACAGGACAGAGGTATTAAATAGATACAGTTGGCCTGACCTGTTTGGTCTGAGAGATAAGTTCAGGCTTCTTTTAGTCTTACAAACTGAAATTCAGTGCATCCAAACTATAACGTTTTATTGGTTCAGATTAAAGTATTTTCAACAACAGTTCTAGATATTGAAGGTCAACGTTTGAACATATTGGCTTGAAGTTGAAATTGAAGTTTGACTGTTCTTAGTTACAGATAGAAGTACAGTCGCTGTTTCGTCAATTAATCAATTGGCAGAAGATTAATCGTCAAGTGTTTTTGATAATACATAAATTGGTGCAGCTATTTTTCAAACACTCTGTAGTGAAGATGAGCTTCGTTTCACTTTGTATGACATAGCAAGGTGAATATGTTTGTTGGGCTGTTGATCAGACAGCACAGTGTTTTTGAAGACATCCCCTCAGGCCAATGTTTTGCCAGAAAACCTTTTAAGTTTGAAGTCGCCATGTGTGTTTTCTAACCCAGGAAGGTTTCTCTGTTTTCTTCATAACAGAGCTGTGAAAATAAATTATAATCAGGTGCTAAATAACTAATTTTTTAATTGTTTTTCACATGTGAAAAGTTGTTGTAATGTAGTGGTGTTTCCCTAGAGCCTGCATTGAAATCTCTAAAACAGTAACAAGAAGGTCTTCAGACTACCCTGCAGACACACAACCATAGTACTACAACAGGGGGCACCACACAGTCCGGACAATAGACTATAAACTGAGGTCTATCTGCGTACGTTCTTGCCATCTCACCCCCCTTAGTCTCCAGCACACCTGTTCTCCTCACTAGCTCTCCTGCAGGTATACCAGCCCTCCTCTTTGTCATTTGCCAGATCATCTGATGTACCAGGTGTTCCAACCTTCTCTTGCCTGCTTGTTCTTGACCACAGCCTGTCCCCAATTCCACTTGCTTCCACCTGGTTCTTACCTGTTGCTGAACTCTGCGTAGTAAACAGCTGATTGCTTTGCTGTTGAGTCCACGTCTCCGTGTGCATCACCATTACAGTTTTACTGTGTCATAATTTATCTGCATGTTGGCAGAGCTCTCCTCACCTCGCACCTCTTCAAGGATCAAACTGCATAAAGACTGGCTGTTTTTACACCCTGAGAAGACACTGTGTGTATAGCTTATGGCCATGCAGCTGATGGATATACGCAGTACATTGTCACATCGGGGACCTCGTAAAAACGGCAGCTGCTAATGCCCCTCTGCCACGAGGTCGTGGATGAGGGTTGTGTGCGTAATCCAGCGCAGTTAAAGACCTTTTCGACTCTCGGTCTTGCTGCAGTGCTGGACGGAGGCCTCCTCACTTCATACTCATGACCTTGTCATCGCACGTCGTTCCCAGGCTGCTGTGCTAACTAGGGGTCATCAGCAGGGCACTGCTTGAGAGAGATGGACGGTGCTGTTTGTTTGTGTCCAATGGACAGAGTGGGGACAGAGTAATTGATAATTCTGGGAGGGGGTGCATGCCAAGACCCTGTGTAATGGTTCTTTTCTTCTCCTGAGCCCAGCCCAGGCAATATATAATAAATCCACATTCTTTCTGATGATGAACTCACTGACTGAGACAGTGTCTGCCATCCTTGTCCCTGGTCAGCCAGTTAGGGAGCCAAGCCTTAAGCCTTAACCCCCCTGTCTCCACTCCTGGCTGGGGGGGAATGTGACGCCTGCCTGCCTGCCTGCTCGCCTGCTCGGTCGTCTTAGCCCTGTGGGCTTTGCAGGCGCGGAGCCTCATCTCCCACTGTTTATCCATGTGTCTTTGCTTTGGCTCAGGCCCTACGCTGTAGGCCACTGTGGGCTGAGTGGGGTCCACTGCCCTGTGTCACCCACCTAAGCTCTGCTTTCACTGGAGGGCTTAGCGCCTCACCCCTCAGCCGCTTTATGAGCAGACAGCTGGGCTAATCTGTCTCCCTCTTTCTTTTTCCTTGGGTCTTGCCTCGTTTCTTCTTTTGGCTCCTCTGGCCGTCTGTTTGTAGTCTAGTTTGCTTTCATGCCTTTCAAACACAGACACTGCTGTTTCTGTTTCCTCAGTACACACACACACACACACACACACACACACACACACACTAACACACACAGAAGAAAAATCTCCTTTTATGTATTTCTGTGCTACACATTTGTTTTTTTACTCACTCAATAGGAATTTTAAAAGTGCTTGAGAGTTGAGGAATCACAGGAGAAAAGTTTATGTTTGGTCCTGAACTCATCAGGATGCATCTGGTTCCAGCACTTGTTGACTCAACTAAACCAACTTTACACAACTTGCTATTCATCTTAATTGAGATGAATTAGCTTTGACTGGTTAATAATGACTCTGATTCTCTCAAAGAAGGCATTTCTCTCTAAGACTGTGTGTACTGTGTATAACACACTGTGCACCTGACACCTTGGTAGGCCTGGGTCTGTCTCAGAGGTGCTTCCATTAGATCTGTCTAATAAGTTTGACCTTTGTACACCTTTAGCCTTTGAATTTGGGGACTTGTAATACCTTGAACTGCACAGATTATATGCATCATTTACATAAAGTGCAAGAAAGATTAGTTGATTGATAATTGAATAATCATTTTATTTGCTTCTCAAATGTGAGGATTTGATGCTTGTTTTTGTCAAACATGATAGTAAACTGAAGATGTTTGGATTTTGGACTGTGGGTCAGACAGAACAAGGTATTTGACAGTGATAGATGCTAAGATTTTTGTTAGGCCTGAACATCATGGTGACGTTGTTCAAGTCTCAAACTCAAAGACTTGAGGTTGACTTGCATTTTGTGAGCATTTCTCAGACTGACATCACTTCGCTCTGCCCTTCATCATCCCATCTTCTCACACCATCTCTCCCTGTCCACCCTCCTTCTGTCCTCCATCTTTCTCTCCTCCTCCTCCTCCGCCTGCCTTCCCTCCTCCTCCTTCTCTTCACTGTCCTCTTCAGCCGTTCAGCTAAACTTAGAAGTGACAACAGTTGCAGGGTGACACCGAGGGCTAAATAAGACCAGAACAATAGCTTCCCCCCTCCCCTCCTCTTCACACCCCCCTCATCTCCCCCTTTAATAGACTGCCATTGTTCTCTCCCTTCACTGTTGCTCTTTCAGGGAGTTTGTTAGCTATGCTAATGAAGGTTGGGCTTGTGTGGGTTTAGCGAGTGGGGATTTGATGCTCTTTAACTGGGCACTTTTAGAAAGGAGAGGCGATCATAAGTGTGGCCGGGTGGCTATTTACCACCAGTCAAATGTCACAGGCGTGTGGCTGTGATACAGCAGTGGAGGAGATCTGTTACATTCCACTTGCTTCAATTTGATATCTGTACACTGAAACCTGCAGAGCAGTCAGCAAAATGTGTATAAGAAGGTAATTAGCGAGAATATGTACCGTTACCTCTCTAATGCTCAATGTACTCCATGTGTCAGCATGTCAGAGTCCTTGCAGAAAAAAGGAGTCGAGTAAGACAAGACGCAGAGACTACAGTAAGTATAGTGCAGTCAGTCATCCAATCAGTCAGTCAGTCTGTAAATAGCCTGGCTGGTGGCTCCTTTGAGCTTTCCTCTAAGAGGAATTCTCTTTCTCCTTGGTGTATTAATAGAGCCTGTGCATTGTTTCCTACAGCAGCACTGCTGCAATCAAAGGAAGTTGGCCTGCTAAGTATACAGATATTTTCCTTTGTCCCTATGTTTAGCAGGCATGGAAGAGTCAG
Source organism: Chaetodon trifasciatus (assembly GCA_037975065.1). Taxonomy (NCBI): domain Eukaryota; kingdom Metazoa; phylum Chordata; class Actinopteri; order Chaetodontiformes; family Chaetodontidae; genus Chaetodon; species Chaetodon trifasciatus. Next base: position 7,788,260 of record JBBMOE010000007.1, on the reverse strand, counting down.
ATGTGTGTGTGTGTGTGTGTGTGTGTGTGTGTGTGACATCGTGCACGGACGTCCGTGTGGCTGTATCAGTGAGTGTGTGCATGCTCATGGGTATTATGTCAGGTTGTATGTTTATTTATGTGTGTAATCGTATATGCACAGTGATACATCCTTTAATTGTTTGTGTGTGTCTCTAAGCCACTTATTGACAGAGTGACCTTTTATTAGAGAGGTCATGTGTCTTCACAGGTTGTCGGTGCATTGGTATTCTTTTTCCAAGAACAAAAGTTAATCTATTGTGCAACCTGCGACTGTTGCAGCACAATTAGGACAATTAGGATTTTTTTTTAAAACAAAACTCCTGGTGGTTATATTGTCATAAGTGCGCAAAAAGTAACCTCGTACTATCACTGAAATCATTTTGCACATTTAGGCTCTTCCATTATTTTAACAAGGACATTATAATCAGATTTGTCGGATTGCTTTATAAATGCTTTTGATGAAAATGAGATATTGGAGCCCACCTTTCAATAAAGTAATTAGCTCTATTTGAATGGAAACCATTACATGTTAATACTCTCCTTGGCCCAATATTTTCATTGTAATTGATGGTGCTAGCCAAAATATGATTGTCTGACACTTTAAATGCCTCAAGGACTGATTTAGTAGTATGTCAAAGCCTTGACCTGTCATTCTGTGGCGTTGCCGCTGTGCCTCAAATTCCCTTTAATTGGGAATTCGGAGACCTCGCCCGATGGCCTGCGCTAAACTGTTACCTCTGTCATAATCAACTACACACTCCCTCACCCACACACACACAGTTGTGTTTCCATTTTTTGGGGGGGAGATTACATGGATTTACGTTAATTTGCTGGAGAGTTATCCTAACCATAACCACTACTTGCCTAACCTTGACCCCAGTCTCCGCCCTAAAATTTAATGATTTACATTATGGGGACTTGCAGTTTGTCCCCATAAGGATGGCGAGTACCCACAATGTGACCATGTAAACAGATTTATGTCCCCACGACATGAGCAATACATGGCCCCACACACACACACACACACACACACACACACAAAGCAGGTTGTTTCTTGAGTTGCAATGTGGTTGCAAGCACACCCTCATGCACACACTCACATGCTCACAGACATTAAAATACACAGGTTATAGTCATCTGACACACATTGGCACCCTGAGTGGAGCGGGTTGGTCATCCGGTGACCAAGTGGTGGCGTTGAGGCATCGCCGGTCACTTGGAGTCTGCCAGTGACTCACCAAGGGCACAATAGAATTAGTGAGATTCTCCGCAATGTGACAGCTTGCTCTGGCTAAATGGTGTAATAATCTACCCCTCCTCTCACAAACCTCCAGCAGCACATGCACACATACCCACACACACACACACACACATTCACCCCCCCTTTGCCCTCCCCATACCAACTGGCACAGATAACATTGTCTTAAGCTATAAAAAAGATTTTTTCCCCTCCCTCCATTGCGGTAATTATTGAATTAATGCAGATGGAGAGAGACATCTGCATGTTAAAGTGTTGGCCTCTCTCTTATGCACAGCAGATGTTCCCCTGTCATTTACTCAAATTATGCTGCTTAGATACGAGAGAGAGAGAGGGAGAGAGAGAGGGAGAGATGGAGAGAGAGAGAGAGAGAGAGAGAGAGAGAGAGAGAGAGAGAGAGAGAGAGAGATACTCGCCAAGGCGACATTGTCTTACAGCCGTCAGTGTCAGCTACCAAATGCTGTATCTGTCCTTCAAGTAAACCCCTACTTTCTTCCCTTTGCATGTTCCTTAGTGACAGTGATACTGCTTTATTTGCTTTATCATTACTTATTATAAAGGGGGTGAAGGAGAAAGAAGAAAGAAAATAATTAAAGCAATTAACGTAGAATAAAATGAAATTAGATAATACAAATAGACAAATGTAAAAGCCATAAATGCAGTTTCAGTGCAGTAATGAGTTGTTGGTACAGGAGAGAAAAAGTAATAGGGGTGGTTTTTTGGTTAACTTTAAAGTTGCAGTTGACCAGGCTGGTATGTCCTCCAATGCAGAGAAAGACAGTGGATGAGTTAAATTCAAATCAAACCTCAGATCTTAAGCAACAAATTACATTTCCAGTGTCCAGATAATGGTGGAGCATCATGTCAAAGATGTGATATTAATGGAAATACCAGCAAACTGACCTCTCATTGATAGCTTAACTCAGCGGATGACCCGTCAACCCTTACCGCTGCCGCTGGTCGGCCTGGTACAGCAAAGATGAGACAACGTCCTCTTGAAGATTATCTCTCAATTATGTGAAACGAGGACGAGACACAGAGAGACACTGTGTGTGAGTGTGTCTCCATAAGTGTGTGTGTGTCAGTCAACCAGGGGACCTTCTCCTTGGGATTATTTTCCAGGTTGGTTCGGCCTCATCTCTCCGGATTACGTTGATAAAAACATTCTTGTATTATATTTTCTGTGCTTATTGTATTAATACACTCAGGCAGTTCCCAGAAAAAGCTCCGTCCCACGCCTGCTTTAAGGTAATCTTCTTCCACTTGAGCTTTTAAAATGTTTTTAGGGGGGTTGGCAGTCCTTGTAATACCTATTCTCTCCCACTCTTGAGGCTTTATTTAACCTCTTGTCTTTGACTCAGTTGCTCTATCATATAATTCCACATGGTAAATTACATATCTTATAAATATGTGGATTTGGGCTGAGCCAGACTGGACTTGTTCAGTCAGTGTACCCATTAAAGGTTAAAGTTTTGAAGGAACACGGTTGCCTAGGGACGATTTAGTCCACTGTGAGGAGAAACTGACATTACTTTCAATCCAGGATGTCTTACTGTTGTGCTCTTATGATTTACCTGTGCCTGGACTTCTACAGCAATAGTCGAAAGTATTCTCACATTATGTTAAAGTCCATTTTGTTTCTTCGTTTCACCAAAATAGCACACGAGTGATTCATCCTGCATCAGTTCGTGAAAGCTTGAGTCTGGTACAGGGCTGCAACCAATGACTTTTTCATCAATCTGCTGATTATTTTCCCAATTTACTGATTAATTTCTGTCTGCGAAATGTCAGGAAAGACTGAAAAATTGCTAATCACAATGTGACATGTTCTTGTTTTATCCAAGAGACAGACCAAGAAACAAAAGATTTCAGTTTGCTATCATAAAGAAGCAGAAACTCAAATTTCAGACGGTGAAGTCAGTGTTTGGCATTTTTGCCTGAAAAATGAAATAATTCCTCAACTCATCGTTTCAGCTCTCGTTCGATTGGTCTTCCTCTCTTTTACTGCACAGACAGTGATGCATTTTGCTTCCTACACAGATGTGCAGCTGCTTCCTGGGACTAATAGTGAAACGCTGCATTTAAGACTCGTAAAGGTGGAAGATCGACTCTCTTAAATGTGCTGTGGAATGCTACTTGATGCCCAAGTTGCAACTTGTAAATTGTATGATCCCTCACCTTAACCCCAAGGCAGTTAGTCAGCATTACGCAAACATGGCTGCATGACGGGAAAGGTGAACTGTCAGAAGTAAACAATTATATAAAGGCAACATTTTAAATACATGAGTCAGACGGCACATTAATACAACCTATTTTGCTTAAGGAGAAAGTTGCACACCTACAAAACAAACCTCAACGTATCTGCTTAAGCCGTTTTTTCTGTTTATGTGTCATCTCTTGCAGCTTGTGGCACTGGAGGGTGTTTTTGCCCAAAGTCGGAAACATCAAGTAAAAACTCTCTGCATCGGATTTTATCTGGTTCGCAGCTGAAGAGCTGTTATGAGTAATTATATCCACTATGGCTTAAAAAGAGCGCAACTGACAGAAAATCAAACCCCATCGCCTAAAAAACAAGGAGCGAGACCTCAACACAGTAAGGAACCCGTTTTACCAAACATGCCGAAATGATTTGTGAAAAGCAGTTTTTGCATCTTCTCTGCCAATAACTGCTGTATAGGGGTCATTTCTATGTTCCAGGGTCCTGTCTTCAGAAATATATATATGGCACAGAATGGGTTTGTGGTGTTTCCTAGTTCTACATATGTGCTCTCCCAGGGTGCTATGCTGCCAGTAGGGTTTGACCCAAGAGGGTTAATAAAGAAATTGTGGTGTTAAGGCTGAAACGATAAGAAAATCGAATCATCTACTGAGTGTTTTGATAATGGAGTAACTATTTCAGCTACTTGTAGTGGTTCCATCCTGTTAAAGCGGTGAGCGTTTTCTACTTGTCTCTGTTTTACATTATTGTGAATTGACCGTCTTTCGGGATTTGGGCTGCAAAAAAAAAGCAATTTGAAGATGCTGTTTTGGGCTCTGGGAAATTGTAATGGGCTAGTTTCAGATTTTGTAGTCTAAACAATTAATTGATAAAAACCTAGTTTCAGCCCCAGAGGGTCTGGCTTGCATGGTCTGCCAGGCTTATTACTCTGTTTTGACCTTGTTGAGCATAAACCGCAGTCTGTGCTCGCTGTCATGTCCTGATGCAACTTGTACCTCATTTTCCTAAGAAGCATTCAATGATTCAGCCCATCCACACAGTTTCCCGCACACACAAAGCGCACACACACACGCTTCCCCTACCTCTCTACAAAACCCAACAATCCAGTGAAATCCGCACAACTTCCTTCTGTTCTCAAACCAAAAGCCTTAAAGCCAACAGATGCTTTCTCGTTATCACTGCCAGTTATCACTCTTAGCTCCCTCTGATAAGACTTTACTTTCTGACCCAGATGTTAAGGAGTTCAATTTACCAGATGCACTACAAGAGCGGACAGGGAGGTGGAGGGATGAGTGAGCATTGAAAATACCCACAGGCTTGAGAGATGAGACGTCATGTGCCTTTTTTTTTTTCGGCCTGGTGTTGTTTCTGAAGCGGCGTTAGTGCAGTAAGGAGCTCAGCATCTAAAGAGGCTTTGGTATAGGGGGAAAGATGGGCCATATTACAGCGAGGCCAGAAGCCTGCTTGATTAATGGGCCAGGATAATCACCTCATCAAATCACTCTCACTTATTAAATCTTGTTTAATATCGTAATGAGGGCCCTCCTGAGCTGCTTTGGTAAATTCCCCCCGTCTCTCCATCGCTCTCGCTTTCCCTCTTCGGCCTTTCCACTTTTAACAGGAAGACTCATGATGCCAAGTTCCTCTCTGTCCTCATCTTCGTCTCTCTGTCTTTTCCTTCCTCTGTGTCCTTTCTGTCATTTTCTCCTCAACTTTGTCTCCTCTTTCCTAAACCATCCTGGAGTCTGTGTCTGTAGTTTTCAGACCACCACAGTGCCTCAACAGTATATATAATTTCGGGGGGTGGAATTACTATACACACAACCTCATTTAATCTCCTTTATTTATGATGGATGATGTGCTAGATTGTATCATCATAAATCACTGTGTGTGTGTGTGTGGGTCAGGACCTGCTTGAATAGTGATACCACTTCCCAAGGCTTTGGTACACTGGAGTTTATGGAAACACTTCAGGTGAGGTAATATCTCTCCTGTCTCCTTCTGTATGATTTGTGATCTCTATCTGTAGTATCACGACATACGCGCCGGTACTTCTCCATGTGCGTGTGTGCGTGTCAGCTTTCTGGGATGGCTTGCATCTCCTTCACTTGACCTCCAGGCAACTGCGCAGTGTGCCTCAGAAGAAAACAACATGCCACCGTCTTATTTATGGTCTTCCATGTGTCGCTCGCTACCGTCTTGGTAGAACGGCCATGAGTGCTGGCTTCTTCCAAGGAAGGGAAAAATATTTCTCCTTTCCCCTTTTGTCCCGCGCCTCCCTCTCTCCATTTTCATTGTGATTTTATTTCAATGGCCACCCCCTTCCACCACCCTCATCCCAAAGTTGGACCAAATCCTTTGTCGTCTCTGAAGGCAGGCAGGCAGGCAACAACTGGCTCAAGGTGACCAGTTCAGGCTTGAGAGGGAGGTTAGGGCTGCATCTTCCCCCTGAGTGCCTCCCATTTTTTGCCTTTATTGTTAGGGAGCAGCTGTTGTGTACCTGGAGCCCATGAGTGGCGCCTATGCTGGGTATCTTGGCAGCCAGGCTCCATAGGCTTTGGATACCAGAGTGAATCAATTCTTAAAGATGACTGTCTGCGTGCCGTGTCACATGGACAGGCCCGGAGTGAGGGGCTTAGGGGGCTCTGGAGCTGGAATGCTCTTTGATGGAGGGGCTGGAGAATGAGGAGGGAGGGAGGGAGGGGAGGAAAGGAAAATACGGGGGGAGGAGATGGTCCTATTGTTGTGCCAAGGAATGCCCTTGACGGAGATAGAGGGGTATTGTTTTTGTGCCCATGAACTCTTTCGGTCTTGGGGACTTCAAGATGATGGAGCCGCGAGGGCGATGAACATGATGTCTTCACTGTCTTCATGAATGGCGTGAGATGTGCAGCTGTATGTTGTCAGCTCCCCCTTTTCACTGTTAACTACGTGTTGAAAGTTGCTCTAAGACATGGCATGCATGAACAGCTTAGCATCGAGCAGTCATGTCAACGTGTAAAGGTTGTCCAATTATTGAGAGGCTGACATAGCCCCTCTGTCATAATACCCACCAAACCAAACTTACTCTCAGCAGAGATTGACAACAGCTGAGCAGGACGTTGATGACCTACCTGGCTCACAGGCCTAACCTGCCTAATGTCCACTGAGAAACTGAGAAAATGGAGATCATAAAGGATGACAAAAACAGATTGGCACATACGCTCACCTCCCTTCCTCCTACACTCTCACTCTTTCTCTTTTTCTTTCTTCTAACACCCCTTTGGAGAACAATACCCCTCGGACCACCCCCTCCCTGCATCTCTACCTTGGAAAAAGCAGGTTTATTAATAGTTCAGAGCAGGCTGCTTGGGGCAAGCTCCACAAGAAGGTTAAGGATGAGGGGAGTTAACAATCTGGGCTCAGCAGCAGCAGTAGCAGCTTCTTTTTTGGAGAAAGAGCCTCATGGTCGTCCCGTGTCCGTATCCATTTCATGACAAATGAAATACCAAAGGCCCTGGCCAGAAACAATGGCTTGTTTGGCTGGCTGGAGGCGGTATGGGAGGTGGTGGTGGGGGGGACTAAGACTGGCTTCCAGCCCCTGCAGCTGTCCCGGTTGTCACCCCTTGTCTTAAGGCTCACTCCTGGCTCAACGATGCATGTATTTGTGTATGCGCGTGCATCCCAAGCCTCGAGAGATGGTGCGAGGCGATTCTCGGTACTCAGCAGCATCTGAAAAACGGCTGCAGACACAAAAGGCAAGTTGAACGGTGTTAAGACCCCTTCGGTATGGAGCAGACCCCAGGCATGAGGTCATCAGCCTCGGTTTAGCAGCTTTTGTCCTACAGCCTGATGGACGGGAGGGGTGGCTATCAAAGACAATTGTGGGATCAGTTACAGCCACGGATGTCACTCAAGATACAGCAGGTCTCCAGTAAAAATACTTCTGATAATTCACCCAATTTAGCCCCGAAATACTGATTTTTCAAAATGAAAACATTGGGATCAAAACAAGCCCAACGCATATGTAAATTACATACCAATACACAGCGACAGCTCAGCTCGGTAATGGTTTCACACCTCCACTCTGTGGGCCTCACCTTAATATGAACTACAAAGTCTGTGAATCTTTTAATCTGTGTCGATAACAGGTGATAAACTTTAATACGCCGCTAATATTCCACGAGTAAGCCCGTGTGTGTGTCGCAAAGGAGAAAGACAAATCTCCTCCCGCCTCCCTCTCTCTCTCTCCCTTATGTCTCAGAGATTAGCCTTTGCTCAAACACCTCCTGTTCATCTAAGTAATTAAAACATTAGAATTACTGGATTATAAACTGCTTTCGTTTTTAATCCAGCACTCGATGCTCCCGCCATCTTGCCAAATGGGTCAATAGGAAATATAATGGGCCTCTGTGATTTCTGATTCAGGGATCTGGAAGAGGCAAAGGATGCCAATAATGGCTATTAAAAGAGATGTGTGTTTGTGTGTGCGTGAGAGAGAGAAAGAGAGAAAGAGAGCCCAGACCAGCTTTGCCCTGAGTGCCATCTGTCTTGGACCCACTAGACCCAGTTTAGACTGGAAGAAGCCAAACCAGTTCAGTCTCTATCTCTGCCCCCAATGCACTGTTATGCGAGCACACACATGTACCCCAGCACCCCCCCACCCCTTCGTGACCACTTCCACTTCCAAAGTGTGCTGAGGTTTTTCTTTTTTTTTGGGGGTGGGGGGGTGGCATCTGCAGTTCTTTGATCTGTCTTTGACAAACTTACCACTGGCTGATGCTGTGCGTTTTGTGTGTGAATGCCTGTGTGTGTGCACTTTATAAGACCCGATAGCAGGTGTTTGCCCCTGGGGCCCCCAGTGCACCTTAAAGGCCTTGTCTCAATAGGTGTCCTGATATAATTTATATCTCATTTATCCTGCCATTGTCTACTCTCGACACATGTTCTCACATGTGAACACCGCACATTCACAAACCTTCACTTTCATTCATTTTTAGGGAAGGTACCTCCCTCCTCAGTTTGCCCCCCCCCGCTGCCCCACTTCACCTTTCTTGGCAGTCAAAATGTAGGTGTGCTGTGGGAATTCACCACCGCTGTCTTCTCACCTACACTGTCTATACTAATTTTGCAGTATCAGTATGTTCTTGGCATGATTTGTGTGCACACACTGTATGCTCATGCACACTTTTTTAGTGTGTGTGTGTGTGTGTGTGTGTGTGTGTCCTCTGCGGCATGTTTCTGCCTCTGCTTGTGTGTCCTGTGTGTGTGTGTGTGTTCATTATGGTTTGTGTTTGTGTAACCCGCAACAAGGGGTCCAAGTTGACACAGTGACAGTTCCTCGCAGAGCGACAGAGGGGCCCTGCCATCCAACAACAGAGGCTTTGTCGCTCTGCTCCTCTTGGCTTGTTATGGACTTCCTTCTCTCTCTCTCTCGCTTTCTCTCGCTTTCTCTCCCTTTTTTAGTGAGCCCATTTTCTTGTCTGAAGTCTTAATTTGGGGCGCTGGCCAGTGGGGAGAGGGAAGAGAGGCGAGGGGACCAAGGGAGGGAAGAACGAGGGGGGGAGAGAGAAGAGGAGCTGCGGAGTGGTGATGGCTGCGGACGGACGGCCCTTTGTTCCTCCTTTCCCAGGCTCCTCTCTTGAGCCTCCGAGGCTCCAGTTGCGTTGGAGCCTTCCAGAGAGAGAGAGAGAGAGAGAGAGGGAGATAGAGAGAGGGAGAGAGGGACTGGGAGGAAAAGGGGGGCACAATGATCTGTCCAACTGGAATCTTCCAATTCCACAAAACAAATGCAGACACACATGCAAGTGACTCAGAGATGTAAAGGAAGCATAAATAAAGAACAAATTAATCAAAAGAGGATGAATAAAGAACAAATAGACAGGGTCAAAAGCAAAAAAGGGCAAAGGGTGCGTAAGATGATATGAAGTGTACATCAATAACAGCACACACAGAGTGCAAGCTGCACATACTGGCCACTAGGTGTCCCCATCCCTGATGCCAAATGTGGGCAACACTGTGCCAGTGGATCTGGAGCATAAGACCAGTGTGTTGTCCCATCCTCAATAGATGAAATCCAGTGTTTAATTGCTAACACATGCAGAATGAATCCATCAATCTGTGCTATGTGGAAATCTGTTTTCATGGTTTTTGATTGAAACTGGAGTCATTTTTGTGTGAGAAGTTTAATTCTTGGCAGTGGTGGAAGAAGTATTCAGAGCCTTTGCTTCAGTAAAAGTAATAATACAAGAATGTGAATGTAAAGCATAACAGTAAAAGTACTTGTGCAGTAAAATGCTCTCTGACTATTTTACATGACGTTTTTCGATTAATGTTACTGCTTCATTAATGTGTATGTTGCATGTTGCTGCTGTAGGTGTTTAAGGTTGAGCCCATTTGAACTACTTTATACTCTGTTGTGTAGTTTAATGCATCATATTCTATAATCATCATGTGTTTGTAGTGTCGCTGTCTTGTTCGAACCACGCATCTCTAAGAAGCCAACTTTTCATGAAAAACTGCCTGTTCTCAGCTTTGTGATGATGCATTTTCCAGCTAATCCAAGAGTTTGAATAGTTTATTTAGCATAAAAGTAGGAGAATTTTCTTAACAAATAACGGAACATTTAATCCTTCAGTTCAAAATAAGCACATTTGAAGACACATGGTTTTCACTGGACAGGAAGTTAACTGATAAAACTAACTAGTAACTAAAGCTGTAGTGGAGTAAAAAGTACAATATTTGACTCTGAGATGTAGTGGAGTAGAAATATAATGTTGCATAAAATGGAAATACTCAAGTATAAGTACCTTAATTTCGTACTTAAGTACAGTAAATGTACTTAGTTACAGTCCACCACTGATTCTAGGTGCAATGATGGAATAAAAGCACTGTTAAGCAAATCAAAGGAGATGCACACATACATACAGATTGCCATCCTCGGTAAACAAAAGCCCTCTGATGGAGAAGAACTTCAATAGTATTCTGCTGTTTTAGTTTCAAGCCCACAGTCATTTTGCAGGTGTAGGTGTCAAAATGGTTCAAACGGCGGACAGCTCATTTTGGTCGCTGGTAGGAGGATCGCACAGAGAAGAAATCGAAACGAGGTCCTGAGTCCTTGTGTTTCTTCGTCACAAAGGTTCCTCAGCATGGGCCGTTACATCAGTGCTTGTGTGTGGTGATATTTACCAAACAATTCTCTGTCTGCTGTTGGGTCGGCGTGCTGTAAATCCTCCACTTCCTCCAAGTCACATAACTCACTTTTCACTAAATATAATGCAAAAGCTTAAAGAAAACAATTTCAGCTGGAAAAAAAAAAAAAAAAAACACACTTAACACTGAACAGAAAACGTTCTTGAACCTGAGCGTCTGATAACAGGCGACCACGAAGGGAGGGGGGACTTGGAGAGGGACCTTGGGGACCGTGTCAACGTTTTCTGTGCCGGAGCAGGGACAAACATTGGGCAAACATTGGGAAAGGCTGGCAGCCTTTGAGATAGTGGGCCGTTGATCTAAGACTGAGGAACTAAAGTCCACTATCTCCCGTCTGATACAACAGCCAAGGTCTTGCTGACACACAGAGCCACAGAACAAACATGGATATACCTGAAGACAATGACCTTTGAACCCCCAGCGGGAGAGGTGGAAAAAACAGGAAGTGGTGAAAGTGACTCCAGTGACTTCCTCCCTGCAGGCCAAGAATGAATCAGGTGGAATGATTGTAAGTACACGGGTCATTGTACATAAAAAGCACACACACACATTGTTCAAGAGTGGGAGGCACAGATGTGGTGTGTGTGCATGTGCATGTGTGTGCCTACATGCGTGCGTGCGTGTGTGTGTGTGTGTGTGTGTGATGGAGGAAGCGAGAGAGTGAGTCTTCAGATGTAGCGACAGATGGTATTTGATTACAGAGCAGACGGTCGGTGTTGTACAAAGATGCTGTCTCAGCCCAACCTAAGGAGCTGTAGCCTCCGGTTAAGGCAAGCGGAGGGAGGCAGGCGGAGGACGAGAGGGAAAAGGAACACGGGAGAGGAGAAAAAAAAAAAAGAATAAAAGCAAGCAAGCAAGAAAGACACAAAAGAAGCAAGTCAAAAAATGAGCATCAAAGCAAAAAGAGTGAAAAGCATTCAGGCAAGAACAAAAGGAAGAAAAGGAACAGAGCAACGGGCAGGCGTGGTGGAAAGTACAGCAGAGGTCATGATAAGAAAGCAGCAAAATGACGCAGAGAGAACACACCGAGAACACACCGAGAGAAATGTCTTGTATTTATCTTAAAAGACTCATCAGCAAAGAAAGCAACCACAGAAAATGTTAAATATGTGTGAGCATTTTTGTTTTGTGCAATATGTCGGATCAAACACTTTGTGTTTAGAGTGTTGTACATGATGAAACTTCACGACTACACACAAAAACACACACATACACAGCTGACTTTCATGATAATCGATTAATCATTTTTTGAGGCATCTTTTGGTTTTGGACTCAGGATTTCAGTGCATCTCCTTTGGGCTGTGGAAGGTGATCACAGGCATTTGTAGCATGCGTTTCTTTGCAAAACGAATAATCAAGAAAACAATTAGCTGATTAACCATTAATGAAAAATATTCCTAAATTCCAAGAGGTTTGTCCTTCCCCCTTTTTCTTCAACTTTTCTGAGGATTTAACAAAATATTTGCCACAGTTGTATGCATTTCCACAAACCTTACAGTAGATATCTTTGTATGTGTGCGCGCGTATTTGTGCCTGGCTTTGACGATTGTAGCGTTTAGCCCGATAAGGCGGCATCTGCAGTCGTCTATAGAGAAAAGCAGGTCGGGAGGTTGGTGCTCTGCTGCCAAACCTCTCATTAGTGCATTGAATCACTCAGAGCTGCACTGATTCACTCCAACAGGACAAAGTATCTATACAGTAAACACTCTGTAGTCACATGATGCTCTCGTAACTTGTTAACAGTCGTGTTTCTGTCACTTTTAGGTTGACATTACATTGACTTCCATTCATTTCCTAGAAACTTGCCCCAATCGTAGCCATAACAACCTTACCCTTACCCCAAACTTAACCCTTACATTTAATGATTTGTGGAAAACAAGTCCCCAAATTTGGCTGTGTCCCCACAATGTGAGTAATACATGCCCACACACACACAAACATTGTTCCCATGCACGGACCCTGCAGAAGGTGATATAAGTAAACCATAAACAGCAGACGTTTTCTACTCTCTTTTTCATTTTTATTTCCATTTTTTATTCATTTTGCACAAGCTTGCATATATACTGCACATACATTCAGTTCATAGAGGGTGAAGGCACGAAAGGCAATTTGACTACTGGTTGTTTTTGGGCTGGGCCAAAGCAATACAGGGGAAAGAAATCTCAAGAGAAAATACAAAACTGCTTCCAAATAGTTTGAGCGTTCTAGCCCACCCTCGGCCCTGTCCTGGAACAAAACATAACAACCTTGTTTTTTAATATTTATTCTAAACTGTCCAGTTCCATTTAGCTGCCAAGATCTCCATTTTATCATTTCTCTCAATTGAATGGGCACGCCAGAGTGCTCCTTTTTAAAATTCAATATTCGGTAGATAAGGATTAAAATTTTTTAAGTGGGTTCTACTCAATGAAATGCAGTACAGCCTTCCCTGTTTGAAAAAACAAAAGAAAATAACATCAAATAAATTAGGATAAATTAAACCAATAAATTACACAAAATCTGCAAGACAAATAGACACCGATAACAGAAAAAAAGCAGCCATGTCATGAGTTTTATTTTACAACCTGTGTGTGTAACTAGTCAGACTGTAATTGAAACATGGCTGTTCCAGTTGGAATTACTGCACTAGAATTGAATAATAATGTCATACAAAAAGCATCAACAAAACACTATTTACATAACATATTGCTAAGTTACACAAAGGCAGTATTTATCACTGTAAGTCCATGTCATTGATATTTACAAAAAAAAAGAGGAGCAATGTAATAATAATAAAAAAGAATTACTACTGAAAGCATCGAGAAACAAAAACCCCTTTCAAACAGGTCAGAGAACAGATCAGAGGAAATTATCGCAACACGCCCGCACACACGCCCGCACACACGCACGCACACACCAAACACACTTTGCCAACGCTTAATGAGAATCATTTACATGTCAGGATGGTACTCCCAGGGGTGGGGGAGGGGCCACAGTGTTGAGAATTGTGTCACTCACTGGTTCACAGGTTCTCATAATCGGTCTTTTCTCTCACACAGACACACACTCATATACATCTACACACACACACACACAATGCAAAGCCCACAAATTCCACAGAAAGTCCAAACTTTCTTTAGCTGTTTGAACCCAGTAAAAAAGGATATAAATCACTTTTTTTTCTGTCTGCAGTCTCTTTTTAAATGGTTACTGTACAACATGTGCCCCCTCCATGACACTACGCTTCTGATGACAATTAGTTCCTGTCTCTGTCCCGGGTCAAATCTAGAGCTACGTCGGCGGGAGTCTGCCCTGGTTTTTGGACGAGACCGGGTCCACAGACTGCCAACGGGCTGCTCTGTGACATCATCATTACCCGACCGCAAGCCTAATGCATCTTTCTGTCAGCAAAAATTAAAGAAACGGATGCTGGTGCAACTTCAAGGGCACTGCCGACGGGAAACAGAACCCCCGTTAAAGGCATGGCAGGGAAAAAAAACCAAAACCTCTCCTCTGTGTTTTTTTTTTTTGGAAGAATGGTTACGAGTCCAGTTAGAGAGAGTGGGTCATCCCTCTTTTTTTCCATCCGTCTTTTTTTAACCACTCTCACCCATCTCTAGCACTCTGAGTGATAATAGAAAAAACTGTACAGCTATTCTTTGTTTCATCCTGACAGTATTTACAGTAGCAACAACGATATTTCATACTCTGAAAACATATTCCAAGTTTATTTTTCTGATCTCAAGAAGACAGCCATTCAGCACAATACAAAAAGGTAAAGAAACCAAAAGGAAAAGTGGTCACAAAACCTGCAAAAAACCTACAACTATTGCTCCTAAACTACCAACAACTCACTTATTCAGAATACAGATTTAAACAAAGCCGTCACTAAAAATACCCTCAAGCTTTCTCATATGAAACAATTTCTAACAGTGCCTTCCAAAGAATTTCCACTACTGTATATATTTTTTCCCATAGATTTATTTTTTTTTTTTTTACAATTCTTAAAAAAGGCTATATATGTATTTCAATAATGTTATCCTTAAAATCAAACGACCCCAGAAAAGAAAAACTCGACAAAAATATTCTCAACACGGCATTAAGGTCTTACTAATCCATTTTTTATTTTTTAGTCTTCATTATCCTGGAACTCTTTAACTTTAGGGCGGGGTTGCAGGAAGGGGGAGAGTGGAGGGCGATAATAATCTGTGCATCAGATAAAAGTGTCCTTTCCTTTCTCCTTTGTTTTGTGGTGCTTTAGAGCCCTTGGCTGGTGCTTTGAGCCTCTGAGACATGCAGGGCCTAGCCCATCCTTCAGTGAGAAATATGTCCGACTCGCTCTCTCAGGGCTCTGGATCTTAAGAAGAACACTGTCCAGGGAGGAGGAGGGAGGGGGGGACATAATGAAGGGAGTAGCTCTCCGTCTTTCTCTGCCTCCTTTTGTCAGGCGCTTTGTCTCGCTTAGACAAGTCAGCAGGTTAAGCAACCCGCCCCTTTTGATCTTTTGTGACACGCACACACACACACACACACACACATGCAGACACACTATAAGCTAATGTCGCCAAGGTGAGATCAACAGCTCGCACGCACTCCAGACGGCATTCAAGTCCTCTCATTGCTCCAAACTTACCTCACCAAAAGGGCAGCTAACACTAAGCGCTTCTTCAAATTCTTAAAAGCCTGAGAGGGCGGATGAAATTAATAACACGCTACATGCACAACTCAAGTGGAAAGTCTGGGATTAGAATCTCAGGTAAAAGGAATGGTGTTCAGCAAAGTGGGTGCGGTGGCCTCGACAGAATCTCACTTTGGGTCTTAAAAGCTGCCGGTTCGGGACGGAGGGACAGAGTTGAGGGTTTCAGGTGCGTGTCGCTCCTCGCTCTGTGCCTTTGTCCCTGCTCTTTGTAGTGCTGAGAGCTTCTCCATCTACCCCTGGGGTGAGTGCACACCTCTGACCTCGTATTGTTGCCGTGAGAGAGGAGCTAGATCACTCAAAGGCAGGTGAACATGGAGGGAAGGAGCTGTGTGTGTGTGTGTGTGTGTGTGTGTGTGTGTGTGTGTGTGTGTGTGTGTGTGTGTGTGTTGTTTGTGGGGGAAGTTGCACTTGAAGCAGAATTAATGAACGCCTGTGTTTCATCTTATATTCACCTCTCTCTTTGCTCTTATCTTCCTCCCTGTGATGCTTCTGTTTGTATGTTTTCAATTATCCATCGTTTCAGCTTCAGATTGCCACAGTATTCTGATATATTCAAGTATCAACTGCTTTTGAAATAACTTCATAATGTCATTTACACCTTGTCTAGGCTAATCACGCTAAAAACCTGCCATAAGAACAGGCTGACTTCATCTCACACGAGCTATTCAGTGAACAGTGCGATAAAAAGACAAAAAAACTATGCATTTTTGTGTATGTTCACCAATCCTGATCAGGTAATTAGACACATAAGATTCATGTCACACCTGGACAAGTGGCTCTTTTAGTGGGAGCAGTTTAGTTATGAAAGCTGGAGTGGCTATAGGAACTTAGCCGTTTTAAAAACAGCAAGTCACGCACCTGAAGTCCACACATCTTCTGCATATTCCTACACTTCTGCACTGTTTACTTCATGTGTTTCTGCAGCTCAACTCCTTTTCCGGCAGTGTTGCCAGACTGGATAGGCTAATCACTACAGCTGTATAGAGAAGCCCACTCTGATGGCCCTCCATAAAAACCCCAAATTGAAACACTTTCCAGGCAAGTTGTCCGAGACTCCGACCATAAAAAAACCCAAAATGAAATTAACAAAACCAAAGTCCACTTCAGAGGTGGACCAACAAAAACAAGAGTAAGGACAGGGATGGGAAATAGGGGTGAAATATTTCAGAATCTAAACTCTTGTGGAATAATATTAATAGCAATAATTTATTTTTTTCTGCAACGGCATCAAGGGACAAACAAATCTCGAAGTGCCAATCTTCAGCAAGCAGTGATGACAAATAATCATAAACAACAATAACAATAATAATAATAATCAAAATAATAATGTACAGCCAATAAACACAATGCCCTACTTGCGGGGAAAACACACTTCAAAACATGGTAGAGCTCAGTAGCTATTTGAAACCAGTCCAAGTCCCACAGACTAGTACAGACCAGTACCACGAGTCCAGTCTTAGTCCAGTCAATAACCTCACTAGGCCTTGTTTTTGTGTGCATGTGTGTGAGTGTGTGTGTGAGACTGTCCTGTTGGGGACATCTTCAGTAGCACAGTCTATTGGGCACCCACTTCACAGGGACAGTTCATTTGGACACCCGCTGGGTTGGTGGGACCCCCCTGGGTGCCATGAGTAAAGTCTTTAGGGGACCCAGCCTATGTTCTTAGTAGTGTCAATGGGAGCTCCTTCCACACACTGAGGGCTTAGTTAGTGTTGATCATAAAACAGGCCAAAACAGATGAGGATTCACGCGGTCCAAAAAACACCCAATAAGATGAGAGTCTCTTCAGTTCAGAATCATAGAAAAACAAAACAAATTATAACCATCATGGTAATTATCATATAAGAACAACAACACAATAGCTAGGTCATTTAGGAACTGCCACAGAGGCTTCAGATTGGGAATGCTACTTCATAACTTTCATACATTCAAAAATTTCAAAATAAAAAACAGGAAATCAGAAGTGAAGTTGGGCAAGAGGAAAAACAAAAGAGAGTATCATTTTGAAATTCTATGAAATCAGAGAAAATAAAAAAAAAGCACAAAGCGTCGAGCGAGGAGGAGGAGGAGGAGGAGGAGGAGGGGAAATTTACTCGTGTAGAAGCTCTTGGAGACAGTTGGGGGACTTGAAGACCTCGGGGACCTCGCTGTCCAGTTTGCAGATGACCTTGTAGATGGCCTTCTTCCAGGACGGGTCCACGTCTTTGCCGGCCACGATGGCGTTGAAGAACTCCCTCAGTGTGATCTCGGCCACTTCCAGGAAGCGATCGGGGACCTTTAAAGACACAAGAAGGACAGAAATGTCAGATTTGAGTCCAGTCCTGATGATGCACCCGAAGGTTTCTGAGTATGATCTCACTTTTCTCTGGCTGCTTCTGTTTGGATGGAAGAAAGAGGAGGAAAAAAGAAAACCCAACATTTGGCACTATGATGATTCCCCCTCACACTGTAAACAATATATATCACAGCATGGAAACAAAGGAATGTCACTGATTACTCATAAATACTATAAGTTTATATTATGGCCATCTTTCCTGTCAGTTTGATATAGTGGATACATCTAAACACTACAATACCCACTAGCCTCAGCTGCCAGTTAGATGAATTAATCAGAGCTGTACCGTATTCAGAAGGCTTTGCAGGTACAAATATGAACAAAACACCGTGTGACAGTTGCCAAAATCATCTCGAATTGACTCAAACCTGGAAAATGACTTGTTTCAAATTGCAGAAAGTTTTAGCCCAGTGACTGGATATTTCTGAAATGCTTCTTGGGAGTCGTAGTTAACTTTTCTCGTTACTCTGAATCGTGCCTTTGACATGCTATCAAAGAAGCAGACATTTTCTCACTCAGCTGCTCATCGTTTGTACTGATGAACCAGGAGAGTTTCCTGTTGGAGCCTTCAAAGTGCTCCAACATCGAACGGGACTCTCACATCTGGAGCCCTGCACGCTCGACAGAAGTCCTTCCTCTTCCCAGCTCTGTCATTTTGCAGCAGTATTTACTTGCATCACACTCAACACTTCCATCTCCTCCCTTGTAGAATATGTCGATATTTTCACAGTGGATGTAAAACCATAAATCTCCTTTCTCTTGAGTAGCTACTTCCTGAAAAGCCAATTGAGGCGTCGGCCTGAGAAAAGTCACTTCTTGTGATTTCTCAGGTTTCTCACACCTCCCACTTCCCTCCCTACAACCCGGTGAGCGTGACATCTTTACGAGTCCTACTGTAAATCTGTGACCAAACAAGAAAGCGGAGCTGAGTGAAGAGCGGCAGAGAGGTGCTGGCGAAAGAGGAAGTACTAAATGCTTTGGGAACGGGGAGACACGCCGCCTCTTTAGTGTGCCTGACAGCAGCGCTCACCGACACCATGGAGATGATTAGTCTGGCAAAGATCTGTGACACCTTCCCCCAAGCCAACACTCTGTCACACACACACACACTCATGCAGGCGTGAGCACACACACCAGTGCACACACCTCCTTGTGCCAAGGAGATGACACATCCTGTACTGTTACAGAGCTCTACATAATGCTCGCTACACACACACACACACACACACACACTAGCTACCCTGGTGTATTTGGCTGAGTCTCTTTCCTCGACTCAAAGCTCCAGGGCGACGCAGCCTTCAGGGGTCACCTGCTTGGATAATGCTGACTGTCTCCCAGCCCGCCTCCCTTGATGCTCACACACACACAAACACACGCACACACACACACACACATATACAGCAGCTTGCCCAAATGCCTGACAGTGCGCACTCCGCTCCGCTCCTCTCCTCCAGTGTCCTGCAGATACTCATCAGGAGTGTCAGGACACAGCAAGGTTAGTGGCCACTGGAACACGCACACACACACACTCACACACACAGTCAAACACACGCGTCTCTTCACATACACACTTGCACACACATGGGACAGCCACCCACCCCCCTCAGGGTGATGAATGGAGGCTAAGATGCCCGTGTGTTTGGTGTGTGTGCATATCTCTATCCAGCGCTCGAGTGAAAAGGTGAGTCGTGAAGAAGTGTGTGTGTGTGTGTGTGTGTGTGTGTGTGTTTGGCAGAGAGAGTGAGAGAGAGAGAACACACAGGCTAACCCAATTCCCCAAATATTGAATTCCCCTCTGGTGTGATGGAAGTGGATTTAATTCATTGTTTAGACTGCTGTCGTCTCTGAAATACTGGCACAATGACCCCGACGTGAGGGCAACTTTGTGTGTACATGCTGTAAGTGTCTGTGTGGGCATGCGCACCCTTTTCCCAAAAGACCTGGCTAACGGGCCGGTGCAGCGTGGCGCCCTGGCCGTTAGACGCAGGGAGTGCCGCATTACTAAGAATATTCCTGCATGGAATTTCTCCTGACGTTTTGACTATAAAAGGACAGCAAAACGCTGACTGCAAGGAGAAAGCAATGTCAAGGAGAAAAGGGTATTGGTATTTCAGATCCTCTTGACTGAGAGAGCGAGAGAGTGAGAGCGGGAGGGAGGGAGAGAGAGATGGTGAGAGAAGGAGGGGCTGAGAAGAGTCTAAGGAGAGAGAGCGGAGCGACAGAACAGAGGGAGTTATTCCTGTCCCACAAGCCTTTGTTTTGCGAGTGTGTGTGAGTTGTGTATGTGAGCAAGCTGCCTCCTGACCAGCAGTGAGCCTTAACTGTTTGTAACCCCTCCCTTGTCCCACTCCCCCCCCACCCCCTCTTCATCTCTCTCTCTAGGGTCAGCTGTTGGGCCTTTGTTCCAGAGGCATTGTGGGGGATTATCCAGTGTGGCCGTTCATTCGCTCGGCTGTCCGGTAAATGGGGCCAATCGCGTGGCTCACAATCCTTCATACATATTTCATAGGGCTTTTTAACAACTTCTCAGCAGAGCCCAAAATTAAAGGACAGATGTACAAAGAGGGGAGGAGAGAGGGAGGGAGGGAGGGAGGGAAGCAGGAAAAAAAAAAAGAGCATAGAGCGATGGATGGAGGGCTGTGTGTGCGTGGAATGATGCCTGGAAAAGGCAAACAAGGTGACTGAGAGTGCGTCCACACTGCTGGCTAAATGTGAAAACGTGCCTTTTTCTCTTTGGCTTTTGGTCCACACGACGCCAGAGTTTTCCTCATCTGAAAGGAGCTTTTTAAAAACTGTCTCCAGGGTGGATAAATCTGAAAATGCCAGCTTTGCCTTTTAGTGTGGAGCTTTTGGAAAACGGTGACGTAACCTGCTCGGTCATGGTCGGCGGCTGCGTGGCAGCAAAGGCAACTTTCTGCCACCTCTAACTTTCTCTGTGATCGCCCATTTTAAATGTCAACAGAGACCGTCACGTAACACAGCTGTTGTCATTAATCTGCATTTGTGTTTATTTATGACTTCGCAGTTATGAGATCAGATCAGCGTGGTAGCACAGGAGGCACTGTTTGTGGTCATAAGAACATTAAAATAACCAACAGCATTTTCGACTTCAGCGTGGATGAGCCTGAATTAAGGAGGACGAGCAGAGCTGAGGTCGACCTCTTCCACGCTATCTGCTGCTAAAATCATATGGCCTTCAGGAAAATAGTGGTTTTGTTTGAGAGAAGTTGTGAGAAAGACGGAGAGGATGGAAGTGTGTGTGTGGAGGGAGGGGGGTCCAAAAAAACAAAAACCTTCATGAAAAGGGATATTACTGTTGCTCTGCCCCTGAGTAACATAATATGAAAGGAGGAAGACAGAGAGGGAAAATAGAGAAAAGAATCAGCAAAGAAAAAGCTGGACTCTGATACAGACATGTTTTCCTAACCTTTGCATTGTGCTGTGTGTTGGGTAAATGCCAATCACGGGGAAAGAAAGAAAGACAGAAAGAAAGAGGGACTTCTCTGACAAGAGGCAGCGATGAGGCAGTTAATCACTCTCATTCACTGACTCCCCCCACAACTCTCTCCTCCATTCTCTCCACCTCTCTCCATCTCCCTCTCTCGTGACAGGTCGCTTTGAGACAGAAGGATAAGCTCTTTTTCAGAGAGAGGGAATCGGATTTCCTGCTTTTTGATGAGATAATAAAATATGACGGGGGACAATAGGAGCCTGTGGACGGCTTGCTGGGAGCTATTCACTCCAGCAGCGGCTCCTGTCTTAAGACTGCTTAGACAAACGTTTAAAAAGGTAGCCGGAGGCCCAAGCCCTCAGATAAAGGCTACTGTTACACACACTGTGTAAGTGCATGTGTGTGTGTGTGTGTGTGTGTGTGTGTGTGTGTGTGTGTGTGTGTCTTTGCCTGTGTTTCGGTGAAGCCTGAGAAATCTCCTCTCTCTCGTTGACTCAGGGTTGGCTGTTTGTTTGGCCAACGTGTTTCTCCCCCTTGCTTTTGGGAACTGTCAGGAGATGTATTGCACCTTCTATTTGCACAGCGTTGGCCAAACAAGACGAGACCCTGGAAGATAAGGCTGTGTGTGCAAGTGAGTGTGTGCGCTGGTGAGCTGTAGCCTTGAAGGATGAAATGCAGGGACACAACAGAAGCCCCTGCTGCCAGCCAGGTTAATTCCTAACCCCAGTTCAGCCTGGGAATACCAATGCTTCCCATGCTTTTTCGGTCATTGTGTTTGTTTGTGTGTGTGTGGGTGTGTGAGACAGGGAATTTATAGATTTTGCAATGCTCCGAATGCCACAGATGGGGGTCATCTGGCATTGATGTGTAATGTGTTTGTTTGCAGTTTCTTAAGAATATTCTCACTCCTGCTGGCAGCGAAACACACATTTCAAAACAATAGTTCAAACTGAAGTCGAGCAGGCCCGTGACATTTCAGTGAGTCAAGCCAGAGCTTCCCGAACCGCGAACACACACTCACACACAGGCCCCTGTGCCTCACGTATCTGCTCTGATCAATAATCTACAAAGGCCTTGATAAGCCCTTGGCCCACACTGTCACTTTAGGCAAACACAACCCATGTCCCCTTTCTTCCTACCCCTCACTACGCTTGTCCCCAACCCCCTCTGCCGCTGATAAGACTGTGCCATGGCTGAAGAGTCCAAACGACTAGCGGGGAAAAGAATGGGCACCGTCGCGGCGGGTGCTGTGTTCAACCATTTCCTTCCCAGGCACTTCATTTTCTTCATGCTCTCAATCATTCGCTTTTGATTTCCCCTCAAATCTCTCATGAGGTGTGCGTTTTTCTCTGTGCTTACGCAGCTACTGGGACGGGAAACGGGCCTCAAAGCTGAGCAAACACCAGCCACCCTCACTCCACTGATAGCCTTGAGAACATGGAGCCTTGAGGGGCTGTTGCATACATATATGTGTGTGTGTGTGTGTATGTGTATGTCTTGCTGTCTGGTCTGAGTACGTACGTGTGAGCACTAGCGTCACATGGGCTCTTCTCAAGGTGCACCTCCGCCAGGGAGTCAAGGACGGGACAGGGTCAAAGACACTGATGAAGTCGCTCTCCTATCCCGTCTTCCTCGCTCCTCCCTCCACCTTTACTTGCCTCAACCCCCCACCCCTACACACACACACGCACAGGCTCAGAATTCATATCATATCGGGGCCTCTTTGACATGTCTTTCCTCTCCTCTTGCCATCCCCTCTCTTTCCCTTGCTTCACAGAAATGGGGGGTCGTTGCGAGGGTGTTAGCTTTATATCAAGTCAGACAACAGACTCAGACAACAGAAAAATAATCTGGACTCAGAAGAATTGCAAACAGCAGGGGAAGCCAGAAATCACAGTTCAAGCCCTTGTTTAGAGACTTAAAAATTCATCGTCTGAGCTTGTATGGCGGACACAGGCTGAGAGAAAGCGATCTGAACGAGGGGGGGTCACAGAGCGCTGTAACAGGGCCTCTGGAGGTCAGGAAGTCAACCCAGCTCAGAGAGACCGAGAGAGCAGGAGGCAGAAGGGAAAGAAAAGAGCAAGGGAGTCTGGAAGATAGGAACAGGACATCTGGAGAGGAGGAGAACAGAGGGAGGGAGGGAGAGGAAGAATAGAGGGGTAGGAAGAAGGAGGGTGTGGGTGGGCGGGCAAACAATGAAGGATGGAGAGCAAGGAGCTGCAGCGAAGGAGGGAGGATGGAAGATGGATGGATGGATGGAAGGAGAAAGGAAGGAAGGGCAAGTGAGAGAACAAGATGGCAGGAGAAGAAAGAAAAATAATAAACTGCAGATTGGATACGAAGGAGGGAGAGTTTGGCATCGGCAAGGGAAACGGGAAGTGTGTGCGTGCATGCGTGTGTGTGTGTGTGTGAATGGGGGGGTTGCTTTGACACATCTGCAGCTCTGATGCACGCCCTGGTCATTTTGGCATGAGTCCCTTTGCCACGCTTCATTAGTCTCACACACACACACACACAGACACACACACACACACACACGGAGGGAGACCAAAATGGTCCAGAAATAATGACATAATCAGCAGCTGTGCCACAGAGCAGGCTGCCCCTCACAAGGTGACCAGGGACAGAAGGAGGGAGGAGGGGGGAGAAGAAGGGAGGAGGAGGAAGAGGAGGAGGGGGAGTACTGGTGGAAAAGCAGGAAGGAGGGAGAGCAGAGTGTTGGATGAGCACAGTGAGAGGAGATGTTTGTGTGTGAGCAGGTGAGAAAAGGAGAGAGGGGATCATGTAGTTCTTTATGTTTAAGTGATTCCTCGCCACCCCTGGTGCCCCAGGCTCTACACACAGCTCTGGTCATTTAATCAGTGCACAGAATAAAGTGGCTTATTCTCACATCTCACACACGTGCACACGTATGAGCGTGCACACACACATACACACACAGGCACACCACGCGGTGAAGAAAAGACCTGTCAGACTACGTCAAACGGGGGCCCTCAATAGCCCCAGGCTATTCACTGAGAAGCAGATGATCCTGCTCTCTATTCTTTTCTCCCCCTAACTCTTCTCTCCAAGAGTTGTACAAAGCCAAGACAAGTCGTAAATGACGCTCACATCACAGCAGAAATATCAAATAATGTCAGATTTGTTCAAATCTTTTTTGAGATGCGTTTGCCACAGGGACCAGCGGTGTACAGTGAACCAGCGTTCAACCCTTCTGTCTTTAATGGGCCGGCTCACCCTCCAAAAATGCAGTTTTCCCACTAACTTCAAGTAATATCTAGCCTTTCAGATCATTTGAGTGTTATTTGCCTTGATTTTGCTCCAAAATATGCCATCAACAACAGTTTTTGTGGGGATTATTTCTTGCAGAAAGTAGTTCCAATGACAACCGTTGACAGTGTTGTATAGATTATCAGGGACGCTGTTCCTGGAAAGACACATCGCTGCTGCACTTTGCAATGCTGTGCACCACAAATGCAATGATATTCACCTCCATTGTGTTAGGGTGGCAGCAGAAATTCAGAGATGGATATGCGGAAACTTTGATAAATAAAACTGAAACTATCTGCGTAAAAACCAACCGTTCAAGCCTTCAAGCATCACAAAATCCTGACTTCTCACAGTGTCATGACGTGAATATAGATAGTAAAACAGCGACGCACGTTTGAAAGAATGTCGCTGAACTCCCCATCTCGCTCCGTATCATCCATCACATCTGTGATTCAGTTCACGTCGCGAATGATAAATATGAGTTCACAGCGTAAGACGGCTCCTCTCCTCAGGTCATCATTACTGCCCTAATTGTACCATCTCTGTGGAAGCTGGTGTGTCTGCTTGCTCGCACACACACACACACACAACTGCATGTGGGTATACAAGGACGGCCAGTGCTCTGCTCATTATCTGTTGCTGCGTATAATGCTGTACAGATGTAGTGTGAATGCACGATGAATGCACATGTAGGGGAGTTTGGTGCAACCTTTTCTCAATGGGAGCGATAGAGATTAGGGGACTGACAGCAGATACTGTAGATATGAGGGGGAGTAAGCGAGTTAGGGGAGGTGTGCGTGTGTAGTTGACATAAACCCACTGGCAAATTGTATCGGTTGTATTTTTGGCAGCTCTGAACCTAAATCTATACCGCCAGCTTTTCATCTCTCTTCTCTATCATCTGCCTCTTTTTGTCTTCAATCGCCCTTCAAAGAGACCCCTAGAGCCTTTTACTGAAAACACCACACCTGTGCGCAACTAGGTGTTTGCAGGCACTCATGTATGTTTACATGTGTTTGTGTCTGTATCTTTGCCTGTGCATCCAGTGCAACGGCCGTGACCTTTTCACCTCAAGTCCCCTGAGGTTGAACCCAGGTCAAAGACACACCCCACACACACACCGTGCCCTATGTGGTGAGAAACCGCCCGACCCCCCCCCCCCCAAAAAAAAGGACAGGAATGAAGGAGTGCAAGGGAGACAGGGAGGGGAAAAGAAGGAGGAGGAGAAAACAGACATTAGCCTCTCTGGGTGGAGAACAAATGGAGCCCCGAGAGGGACGTGAAGAGGAGGAACGAGGGAGCGAGGGGGGAAGGAGAGGTGAAGCACACAATGCTATGGGGCACGGCGGTTGGACAGACAGCATCTGCTCTCAGCTCTCTGTGGCTCTGGTAATGGATGGAGAGTTGGAGAGACGCAGAGAGAGTGGGAAGGAGGGAGACGGAGAGATAGCGTGAGGAAAAGCTGGGAGAAAAAAGAGGGAAAAGGCAGAGGCTGCAGGCGAGGGAGTACGAGAGCTCAGGAGCGAAAAAGTCAAACTTTCTTTTGTTATTCCCAGGTCAAGACACAGCGGATCAGTGCGTCTGTGGAGGGGCGTCATCAATTCAAATAGAGGGATGACAGACGGATGGACAGACAAAAGAGGAAGAGGGACAAAAAGAGTGAGACATCTTTCCAATAGGAGAAAGAGCAGCTGATAAGAAAGGACACACGATACCCACATGTGTGTGTGTGCGCGGACGAAGGCTTGTCACCGTGTTCGCTGGTCCCTCCCTCTCACATAGAGATCATAGGGACTTCCTCTTTTAAATGCCGAGGTGTGTGTATGTATGAGTGTATTCATGTGTGTGTGTCCTCTGTGGGAGGAGTGGTCACTGACAGAAGAAACTTGGCCTAGTCTGTCTTATGGAAATCTGAGA